>JAHIAM010004257.1:0-34456 GCA_021605205.1 Aegilops longissima | reverse complement strand
TTTAAGTGTAAGAGATGCATAATGCGGTATTGCATTAAAGCGGCGTAAAGCTTCACGCCCAAGATTGCTTGATAGCTACTTTCAAATGGGGCGATGTGGAAGGTTAACTTTTCACGGCGGAAGTTATCTGATGAGCCAACACAACTTCTAGCAGTAGGGAGCCCGCATAATGGGCATATAGGCCTGACATTACCCCTTTGAAGGAGGTGTTATGGAGAATTTTGGTTGGGTCTATCCCCATTTTATGGATTGTGTCCTCGATATAGCAGGTTTAGATCGCTACCTCCGCCCATTAGGACTTGTGTAAATTGGAGTCCGCCGATTATAGGATCTAATATCAAGGCAGTCCATCCTGTGTTCCGGATACTTCCGAATAGTCCTCGATGATCGGAAGGTGATTGGTTTTGACAACCATCGCTCGGACTCGCTAGATAGACCTTGCGCGCATGTTTCTATGGGCGCCGCCTGTTTTTCCTTTTGTCACTTGAAGTGAATTCACTGCTTTTGACTTTTTGTGGGAAATTTTTTTGTTTTCCGTGCTCGCCAGGGGTTCGGCTATCGCCCTCGCTGGTGTCGAGCCCTTATGTTCGGCATTGAGTTTGCCGGACTACTTGAAGACCCAACAATCTCTGTGGGTATGGTTTGCAGGCTTCCCGGGAGTACTGTGGATTTGGCTTATTTTGTCCAAGATCTTGTTTAGGTTGGATAGCTCGGCGCTGTTGTCCTTGAGGGGCAGTTTTTTATGATTATGTCGGGAGCTTCTGAATCCGGTGTTGACTGTCGTGCTCTTCGGGCTGTTTCCCTTTGTCCGCGCTGGTCCTTGCTGCGCCATGGTTTTCCATTTCCATCCTCGACTTCGTATGTACTTGGGTCACTGGTATCTGATCTTGCCAGCCAACTATCCTCTCCTGCAAAAGCGCGCATGAGGCTTGTTAATGCAGCCATGGTTCTCGGCTTCTCCTGGCCGAGGTGTCCGGCGAGCCATTCGCCCTGGACGTTGTGTTTGAAAGCTGCTAAGGCTTCGTGTCCGGACTGTCGACTATTTGGTTCTTTTTGGTAAGGAACCTGTTCCAGAATTTGCGGGCTGACTCTCCGGTTGTTGTGTTATGTGACTAAAATCGCTCAGATCCGGAGGACGGACATAAGTCCCTTGAAAATTTGCTCCAAAAGCATCCTCGAGCTCTTCCCAACTTCCAATGGTATTTTCAGGGAGGCTTTTGAGCCAATGTCGGGCTGGTCCTTTGAGCTTGAGGGTAAGTATTTTATGGCGGAGATCATCTCCTCCGCCATGTGTATGTGGAGGATGTAATCCTCAATCCGCACCTGTGGTCTGTTGTTCCGTCACGATGCCTCTATGTTTACGGGTTTGAATCCCATTGGGAATTTGTGATCCAAAGACCTCATCGATGAAACATGGGGTGTTCGCACCCCTATATTTGGGTGTGCCGTGATGTTCGGATAATTGGCGTGTTGCATTGCTTGAAGAGCTTGCTTTCGCCCATAGATGGACCTAATCGGGCCATCCTTTGATGCTAATCTTGCGCGGATCGCGCGTGCCAGGTAAGGCGGTGCCGCTTGTCAGCCCATGTTTGCCATGTGGTCGCTTCATCCGACCGGGCGCCTCTTTGTTCTTTGATTGTGGGGTTTCACGGCCTCCTCATCGAATTCGCAGTAATTTGCGCTCGTAGCTTCTTGTTTGGCGATCGTCAGCTCGTGATTTCTCTGGTGTTGAGTACTTTGCTCCATCTGATTCTGAGTGCATCTTCCGCTGTTTTGAGCTTCCGCTTGCTTTTACAGGCTACGCCAGTAGTGGCGACAAGCCTTTTGTGGAGGTTCTTCCGCTCCAACAATTTGTCCGGCGTGAGATCGTCCGGACTGTTATCTTCGCCGGGGACAGGTTGTTTATCCGAGTTGTCCTGTTCGGACGGTTGCTCGATAGCGTGTTCGTCGTCCACCGGTTCGCCCTGCTCTATGGCTGGGTTTGTGTGGCTGCTGTCTTTGTCGAGGCGGGACTTGGTGCAGCGTTTACGTTGCCTTTTTGACTGCTTTTTGAGGGATTTATCCTTCGTAGTGTCCCGTTGTTCCTCGTCATCGCTTCCTTTAGGTGTATCCACCATGTATACATCATGGGATGAGGTGGCTGTCCAGTATCCTATAGGTGCTGGTTCATGGTTGTCTCCACATCGCCGCCCATACCGCCGATGTCTTCGAGTCGAAATCGAGCACGCCGCCTAAGCTTTCGGCTGCTGGCTAGCTACAAAGTGGGCGGTGGGTGGCGCGAATTTCGCGCGCCGTCTGCAGATCCCAACCTTCCCGACCGTAGTTCGCCAGGGCTCTCCGATAAAGAGAGACTTTAATGAATTCAGGATGTCGCCAAAGGGCGAAAAGGCCGAAAGATGTCCGCCGCAGGAACTCCATGACCGCGCCAATCGGATTCGATTGGGCGCTGGAGGTTCGGAGTCCGGAGAGGAGTCCGCACCTTGAGTCACGGGATCCGCAGCGACAGGATGGTGTTCAGCTCAATCGCCAGAGAGATCATAGCCCCTAGGCGGTGTCCAGCCACTGCCCTCGACGCGGAGTTGGCTCCGAAGCTAAGGGTCGGAGCGACGCTGGTGCAGCCTCCGTGGCACCGCTTCAGCGGCAGAGCTAGATCGCGTTCATCGAGACAGGCGGGCGCTGCTATTGTGGCTCAATCCGTCAAGATCAAGTCTCCGCGATGTCGGCCGTAGTTTAAACTCCCAAACCTGACCTGATGGCCGTGGGTGTAGCCGATTCGCTCCAGATGGCCAAGTGAATTGGCCCGCAGTGCAAAGCCGCCAACCACGAAGATCTGTCTCGGCGAGAAAAGTCTCACCGACCACGCCATTGTTGATGATCAAGGAGCCATCGGGCCTAAAGGTGACGCTATACGTAGGAACTCTCAATGAAAGCACCAATGTCGTGTCAAACCGGCGGATCTCGGTAGGGGGTCCCAATCAGCGTCTAGGCGGATGGTAACAGAGACAAGGGACACGATGTTTTTACCCAGGTTTGGGCCCTCTCGATGGAGGTAAAACCCTACTCCTGCTTGATTAAGATTGATGATATGGGTAGTACAAGAGTGGATCTACCACGAGATCGTGAGAGGCTAAACCTAGAAGCTAGCCTATGGTATGATTGTTGTTCGCCCCACGGACTAAACCCTCCGGTTTATATAGACATTGATAGGGTTAGGTTACATTGTCGCTATAATGGTAGGAGATCTACATATCCGATTGCTGCTTGCCTTCCACGCCAAGGAAAGTCCCATCCGGACACGGAAGAAGTCTTCAATCTTGTATCTTCATAGTCCAGAGTCCGCCAATGGTGATAGTTCGGCTATCCGGACACCCCCTAATCCAGGACTCCCTCAGACGCTGATGTATATCTAGTCCGCACCTACCTTCTTGTTGGTTTTCTCCCGTCGCAGTTCATCAATCTCCTCCTTCAGCCTTTCAGATTCTATTCGAAGTCGCCTCACACCGACGCCAATCCTCCAACGACCGAAAGTGTGCTTTTCAAGGAGATTACCTCACAGCCGTAATTTCACGATCCCGCATTGGCCTTCCAAGTCTTCTTATTTCCGGTAGAACTGCTGCCATTCGTAGGTGACCTCCAAAGAACTCCTTGTACGCTCTTTCAACCTTTGTAATTGAAACCAAGGCATTCATCCCATTGACCAAGTTAATGAGAGTAGCTCCAACTCGATCAGAATCAAGATCGCAAGACACACCGCATCAAATTAGGAATCAGCTAACCCCAATAATTCATGTTTCACAAACTAAATTAAGTAGGAGAAACAAAGAAAAAACAAATAAGGAAAACCATAAACAGGGTGAACTTACAGACGAGGAACCCTCGCCGGCGGAGATATCCTCCCGTGACAAGGCAGGGCGGTCCGGAGAAGTCTTCTTCTGCCCAGCCATGGCGGAAACGGTCAAAGGATAGAGAGGAGCAAGAGAAATGGAAGACCTGGCGGCGGACAAAGGTAGTAGGATGTGGCTAGGGTTTCGAGACTCCGTCTGTCCGCCTTAAATAGCCAGAGGATCACCTCAGACGACGAGCCATAGCGGCGACACCAGAGGAGACGCCCGTCGGACCATTGGGTTTTCGGAGCGGCACCACGTGGTGTTCACACCCGAATACGAGGAGACGCCAGTCGATCCGTTGGGTTTCCGCAATAAACGAACGAATGTGACTCTGCACCATGGCAGCGACTCTTGAACAAGCAATTCCGTGGCTCACCAAGTAAATAGTGAGTGTTCATACCTGACCCCTTTCCGCTGGGTTTTCGCAATTAAAGAAACGAACGTCACTGTGGGTAATGCCAACCTATGTGAGGGAGTCCTGGATTAGGGGGTGTCCGGATAGCCGAACTATCACCGTTGGCCGGACTCCTGGACTATGAAGATACAAGATTGAAGACTTCGTCCCGTGTCTGGATAGGACTTTCCTTGGCGTGGAAGGTAAGCTTGGCGATACGGATATGTAGATCTCCTACCATTGTAACCGACTCAGGTAACCCTAACCCTATCCGTGTCTATATAAACCGGAGGGTTTTAGTCCGAGGGACTAACAACAATCATACCATATTCTAGCTTCTAGGGTTTAGCCTCTCCGATCTCGTGGTAGATCCACTCTTGTACTACCCATATCATCAATATTAATCAAGCAGGAGTAGGGTTTTACCTCCATAGAGAGGGCCCAACCTGGGTAAAACATCATGTCCTTGTCTCTCGTTACCATCCGCCTAGACGCACAGTTCGGGACCCCTACCGAGATCCGCCGGTTTTGACACCGACATTAGTGCTTTCATTGAGAGTTCCTTCCGTGTCGCCGCCGTGAAGGATGCCTCATCCCGCCTTTTAAAGACGGCACCGCTGTTAAAGGAGCTTTGGTCACCGCCAAACTCTCCGCCAGGCGGTTTTCTTATGACCGCTCTGCTCGTCAGTCGCTACCGACGATGACTTCTCGGTCATCGAAAGCAATTCACGTTAACTCGAACGCCGAGCAGTTAGATCCGATGGAGCTCTTCCTTAAACGAGATATTGATCGCATCGCCGCCGGGAGTCGCTATAGACACAATCAGATTGGGCCTAAAACCAATCTGAGAGAGATCAACTCTCCCCGGGCTACCCACCATATTGCTGTGGTAGAGGAGCAATACGGCGACTCTTCTCCTACCTTAAGGACGAGCTATGTCCGGATTCCTGACCCTCCATGAAGGATTCCCGGAGGGGAGGACACCACTCAAGCCCCGAACTTAAAGTCGCAGCGGCTAGATTCATTGACAACCTCCAAGAACCCAAGCTTCCAAGTTTGGAAACTTTGGCCCTCAATCTTAGATCGGACAGGTTCGAATTTAATTCCACCCGCCCACCCAAACATAAGCGATCTATCCCAAATCCGCAAGAGCCCGTGAAACAAAGACATCATTATCGCCCGATTCCTCCCGGTTATGGACAGGATAAAGGATTGCCGCGAGGAGGACGTAATTTCATTCTTCTACAATAATTGCACGGACATGGGAATCCTAAACGCCATAAGTCGTCAGGAAATTACACGCTCGCTGACTTGGCGCCATAGTACGAAGTATCGCGCGATGGAGAGCGCCTGAAAACCAAATCAAATTTTGGGATAATCCGCCCCGAATCACGCACCTTAGTCTGAAATAAAAGGGTGCATCATCACTGTGCACCTGGGTTACATACCAAAAGCAAAAACCCCAAAGGGCATGGAACCGATCGAGGGATGGCTCAATGGACCCTGCAAAATTATAGCACGTAGGGCGCCACTCCAACTCATAGCCTTAGAGCATGTTGATACTACGGCAAGTGGCCAAAGTGGCGAAGAGCTCTAGCTCTAGAGCAACAGCCCAGCAATACCAAGACGGTATTAATAGTCTTCAAGACTTTCAGATCAAATAATATGCGAAACGAACACTCCGCAGCCTTGCCAAGTCTACCGATAGCAACAATAAATCCATGGAGGACACGGCTATTACCTTTAACGCCAAAGGATTTAACCTAAATTCTGAACAGCCCGAGCACCAACAGATTGGTCCTCACCAATAGTGGATTTGCTTTTGCCTTACCAAGGTACTCATGGACGGCGGCAGCGGATTAAACCTCATCTACGAGGAAACCCTTCAAAATGGAAATAGATCGAGCCGCATTGAGCGAAGCATCACAACCTTTAGAGGAATAATCCCTACCGGAAGCATGTTGTACAGAAAGATCACACTAGATGTGGTGTTCGCACGCCGACAATTATAGGTCCGAGGAGGTCACATTCCAAGTGGCCCTGCTCAGCAGCGGATACCATGCTCTATTAGGGCGAGATGCATTCACAATTTTTCAAGCTATACCCCATTACGGGTACATGAAGCTCAAAATGCCCGACCCAACGGAATTATCACTCGCTAGTGACCCGGACATAGCACTCGCTACCAAAATAAACAGCCGCACTTGCCCTTGAGGCACTATCCAAGCCCTAGCGCAGAGGAACTCACCGCGCATGCGCCCACGGTGAACAGGACGATGTGATACTCGATAAGAGATCCAAGTCCACCCTTTAAACCGCAGAAAAATAGTCAAATTCCAAGTCCATCCAACGGACTTACAAAACGGCTCCATCGGGCAAAATTAAACCCTGATCCGACGCCAGACCACGAGAATTCCTACATGAAAATTGGGACATTTTTCCCGGCACCCTTCGACATGCCAGAATCCCACATCGGCCGGCAGAGCACAGCCTAAATATCCTAAAAGGATTCAAGCCACCAAACAAGCTCTTCAAGCGCCCGAACCCAAGAGATAGGCTATGGAGAGGAGCTAGCTAAACATCCGGACTGGCTAGCAAACCTGGTAATGGTACCAAAGAAGGACAAACTCGGCGCTTATGTGTCGATTTTAAGGACCTTAACAAGGCCTGCCCAAAGGATCCCTTCCTCTCCCCCGCATTGATCAAATTATCGATGCTACCGCAGGACACGATTCATTGTGTTTCTCGACGATACCCGCTACCATCAAATTAAGATGGCAGAGCTGCATCAAGCCGAACGGCATTCATCACCCATACGCCCATTTTGCTTCAACACAATGCCCTTTGGGCTCAAAAACGCCGCGCAACATATCAGCGCATGATTCGTATATGTCCGCAAACCAGATCGGCAAAACAGTGGAGGCATACGAGACGATGTGGTCACAAAACCAAGCATGTCGAAACCCTAGTCGATTTACTTGACGCCACATTCGATAATCTCCAACATATGACATCAAGCTCAACTCAAAAATGCGCTTTTGGCATACCAGCCGGAAAGCTCTTGGGCTTCATTGTATCCGTAGAGGAATTGAAGCAAACCCAGCCAATATCCGAAGCTCACAAATTGATATCCCCAACGAAATCAAACAAATACAAAATTGATCGATGCGGCGGTTCTAAGCCGCTTTATCTCCCGCTTAGGAGAAAAGGCATTACCCTTTATCGCCTCCTCCAAGACCAACACTACGAGTGGATTTGATGCTGCCACGGCCGGACTCAAAGAAATCAAAGCTATATTGGCAACAAATCCGGTCCTGGCCGCGCCCAACATGGGCGAACCAATGCTATTATACATAGCAGCAACCCAGCAAGTTGTAAATGCGGTGCTCATTGTCGAACGAGAAACGGACGGACAAAAGTTCCCTCTCCAAAAACCAGTTTACTACGTGTCCACTGTCCTAACTCCATGCAAGTCACGGTACCCGCATTATCAAAAGATATCATACGCGTTGTTCATGGCATCCCGGAAGCTGCGACACTACTTCCAAGAGTGTTCGATAATAGTAGCCTTCGAAGTACCTCTTAATGACATTATAAACAACCGCGATGCAACGGGCCGGATTGTTAAGTGGGCCATTGAGCTCCTCCCGTTCGACATAACCTACAAGCCACGGCGAGCCATTAATTCGCAAGTTTTGGCTGACTTCATCGCCGATGGATCAAGTCAACTCCCTAAAGAGTACGGCGATATTCCAACCGATCATGCACTTTGACGGCTCCAAAATGTTGGCGGCCTGGGGCTGGCGCTGCTCGACGTCCCCAACCGGAGATACAGTCCAATACGCATTTCAAATAATGTACACGCATCCAACAACGCAGCCGAACACGAGGCCCTTCTACATGGTCTCCGGATGGCAGCTCCATGGGCATTCAATGCCTAGAGGTGCGCGATTCAACTCGCGATATCCCAAATAAATAGGGACTTTGATGCCAAGGATCCAAAATGGCAGCTTATCACAATGCCGCCCTAAAAACGCTACCGGTTTGAGGGGCTCGAATTTCACCATATAGCCCGGATAACAACCAGGCAGCAGACGGTTGGCACGCATAGGCGCAAAGCGCCGATGCCGCACTTCCCCAACATCTTCCTAGAGAGGATTTTCATGCCATCCGCATTATGGGAGGGAGAGTCCGAAATAACAACCCGGACCCAACCACACTGCCCCACACCAAACATTCCGACATAGTTGGTGGTCCCGCCAACGAAATAACACCATCAGCCCACGCAATAATGGCAGTCATTGCCCCATGGACAGAACCTTTCCTAGCCTACCTAACTAGGCAGGAACTTCTCGAGGACCAAAACGAGGCCCGCTGCATAGTGCGGTGGTCTAAAGCCTATAAGGTCCATGAGGGAGAGCTTTATAAGAAAAGCACAACCGAGTCCTTCAAAGGTGTATCTCTAAAAGGAGGGGCGGAATCTCCGGCTGAAATTCATGCCGACTCGTGGGCACCATGCCGCAGCCCGGCCCTTGTAGGCAAGGCCTTCGCACAGGATTTTATTGGTCGACGTCCCGGCAGATGCTCAGACTTAGTCCAACGATGTGTCGCTGCCAGCTCTTTGCTAATCAAAGCCACATGCCACCCACCGCCTCAAAACTATACCCATCACCTGGCCCTTCATGGTCCGGGGCTTGACATGGTTGGACCCCTTAAAGGAGAAACCCACAAGCAAAAATACCTATTGGTCATGGTGGATAAATTCACCAAATGGATAGAGGCCAAGCTCAGAAGATGGTCAATCCGACCGCGATAGACTTCATATCGGGTAGTACACCATTACGGCGCCCCCATAGCATCATCACCGATAACGCACTAACTTCACGGCCGACGAGGTCAAACTCGTGCAAAACATGGGCATCAAGCTCGACCACGCTTCAGCCTATCACCCCAAACTAACGGTCAAGTCGAGCGAGCAAACGGTCTAATCATGAGCGGCATTAAACCCAGGCTAGTGCAGTCCTCAAGGAATCTAACATGCACCGGGTAGAGGAGCTCGACCCATACTGGGGCTGCGGACCACGCCAATCGCACTACCGGATTCACACCATTTTTATGGTATACGGCGCAGAGGCAGTTTTGCCCGCGACATAATTCATGACTCACCTCGCGCGCATGTACGAAGAAAGAGAAGCCGAGCTCGATCGGCAGGACAGCTTGACGCTTTGGAGGAGGAGCGGACGGGCAAAAGCTCGCTCCGATTCTATCAACAAAGAAGCTCAAGATATCAAAGCAGGGAAGCACGGGCCAAAGCTACAACGCTGGCGAACTAGTTCTACACCCGCCGGACAAGAAAAAGGACAAACTCAAGCCCAAATGGGAGGGTCCTTCATCATCGACTCAAGTCCCGACCGGGCGGAGCGCACTGTCCGGGAAACGCATTGATAACCGACTCGAGCTGAACCCATGGAACGCAGCCCATCTCCAAAGATTCTACGCCTAGCGCCGACTCGAGTTCGCCTCCTTCCTCCGCCTATATTTTATACTTTAAGCTGTCATTTATTTCTCCCTTCTACCCCTTTTTTCCGGGCCATTAAAGGCTCGCTCGCGCATTGTTCGTGACACACTTGACGCGCTTATCCGCTACCATTATACTGGGGCTTTTTAATGTGCTTATTTATATGGGCTTTATGCCCAACACATGTGTCACACTTCCGCATGTACCTTTTATTCACCATTATATGCATCGATATGACTTAAGTTTTGGCCAAGTTGGGTTGCTCGCCCCTGCTTACTCCCCACGCTCCCGATTGTTTGGCTAGGTGGTAAAGGTGCACCTCTGCGATTGTTACCGCAGGGTCAGCCGGACGCTGCACTCAGACTGGGTGAAGCCGAAGCTAGCGCTCTTAAGGTAATATTCGGTCGGTGAACTAAAAGACGATTTTTATTTTTCATTTATCTGCCCCCTGATGCTTTTCTGCTTTTTCGCAGTCCGACATGCACTTTAGGGCATGCCTCCTGTGAAAGGAACCCTAACAGAACTATTCTCACCGAAGATGTTTCTTACTAACCATGTAATATAACATAACTAGTTGGGCACTTGTCCGATAAAGCACTCATGACCCCTACGCCTGGTCTCCACGCATGCCCCGTTTTTACATAACCGCGAGGGTATTCGACACACACCGACGATTGGGTCCCGAGGTTGAAGCTAAAAGGTCCGCAACGACAAACAATCTACAATCCGCTCAAGGCATTTTACATGTCATTTTAAATTACATAGTCAAATTGACTGATTGTATTCCTGTTCAATGCCATCTAATAGGCTCTCTAGTTTACAGTCCTGCTGGGAATACTTTATGCCAACTCTACTTGGTCGCACACTAAGCTCACAGGATCTCCTTCCTGTTGGGCCCCACAGGTCCGACTCGCCATGTGGTTTGGGTCTACCCACGGTACAAGGTCTTCACCATGGCCCAGCCCTCCTCGGCGCTTTGACGACAGCCGATATCTTCCATAGTCGGAAGCGCCGCTGCGTTCTAAGCTTCTCTCGCAAGCTTCCAAGGCCTTCGGCAGGGAGATGGATGGCCACAAGGCCTGGCGACGCTTTTCATCACCGCCAACTCGCTCGCAGTTGCAATAGCTCATGGAAGAAGGTCACCCAGAACCGGCATTTCTCTTCAGACGACCCCGTGAGCACACCCCACGCACGTAACTCGTTAGTTGACTTCCTCGCCAAGACTTACTATAAATACCGCGACGAAGTCACCGATTCTCCTTCACAGAGTCGTAAAGCTGGGCACGAACATACTTTTAGTTCCTCACCCAGCTGGGTGTTGGCATCTTGAGATTATTTTTCTTGCTCACCCTTGTAAGCACATTCTCGCTGCCTTCAACCGCGCAAGAGATGTTGCTTGTCCGATTTAGTCCGCGCCATCTGCAATATTATTGTCGATTTACACACACGCCGACTTCACACACTACTTTTTGAAGCATATATTACCAGAGGGGTCTCGTGGCTCCTCAGAGCGCTAGTGCGGCCTCAAGTTGGGCCTTGCATTCTTCAAGCCCCGGACAGTCGGGTATTCTTTTGTAAGATCCTTCATAACAAATGATCCTTAAATCAGTTATTCTAACTATTTTAAGTCTCGGGGCACTGCATAAATAATCACAAATTTCCTTACCCGATGTCCTTACATACTGCCCATGGCTCGCTAGACCATCTTGAGCGCACAGGTGTGCATTTCCAATTGAAGGCATCCAATGCCTCTGGGAGAAACATGCGCCACGAAGAATCACCAAGGGCGCCTGGATTCACGGGCGCCTCCACCCGGAGTTGGTGGCGGACAACTGTCGGCATCCTCTCGCTCGGAGGAGCATCCGACGATGCCTCATGCTCGCCTCCGCTTCGACCCGCTTTGAGCTTGGCTGGCGGAGGCTCGATTACAACCTCCGACTCGGTCCGCGAGCTTTTTCCTGAAAAGAGAACCAGCGTTAGTACGCCTTCCGTGAATCAATCCTGGGATATGGTGACGCGCCATACCGCTGCGGGCGGCGCTTCGATCCGGACCGCACTTTTTTAGCTCATGGGCCGCATCACCTTTTGTTGGCTAGTCCGCGGGCTCGGCCTCCCGCCTCAAAGGCACCCCGCAAAACACCATTGGTATACGGTGATCAAAAATAAGCACGGATGGGTCATTATCGAGTATTGGGACCTCGGTCTCGCCACTGTGAGGCTGGGAGTATTCCGGTAATCGGTCGAATGGCAACCAAGGCATTATCGATGCTCGCTTGGTGATATACCCCATCAATCAGCTCCACCAATATGTCCGACCTCTTGGGAGGTCGGATCGAGGAGCCGCTCCGATCCTCGGTTGTGGAGGCGGCTGTTTATGTCTTTCACGGCCCGCGCAGTTCCTCCGTCAAAATCACAAAATGAGATACCTAACCATGGGAATACGGATCGGTTGTACAAAAAGAAATGTCCGCTTACCCAGCTTCGAGGATTGTTCATAGGAAATCCGCTCAATGGACTGACGCGGAGAAAATCCTCCTCTTCTACCTTGTACAGCGCGGACAAAATCTTCACCAGATCGGTGACTGATCCCGGCCACTTACGGCCATGACGGGTGGCATCGCCCTCCCCGTTGAAATCCCACATGGGTGGCCCTTATACGGAGCGGCTGCACCCCCCAGATAATACATGTGGCCATGACACCGATCATGGTCAGTCCGAATGAGCTAACAATCTTATTCGCTCATCGTAAAGGACGCCCCGTCAGATTCCTCCGAGCTCCGTGGCGCCAACTCAGCGCTTTCTTCAAAGGAGCATTGCTGAACTCCGGAGAACGATCCAACAGGATCCGCAGGGACGCCTTCTATATAAAACTATTCCAAGGCCAGTCTTCGGACGCTTTCTTCGGGTTCCGGATAGATATCCGTCCCGCAATGCGCCATAGTTCAGCTCCGCCCACTTGATATATTGACCTCATGAGAACGGGTACAAGGCAGAATAATCTCTTCCACAGCGCAAAATGAGCCTCGACGCCCAAGAACAGTTCGCAAAGGGCCACGGCCCGCGATGTGCAAAATGGAGGCAAAGCGAAGGTGGTGCAACTCGAGGCCATAGAACTCCAAGAGCCCCGGAGAAATGGATGAATTGAAACCGAGTCCTCTTACTAGATAAGAGAAAAGCATACCCGCCTCCTTTGAGGGATCGGGACACTCTCCGCTTGCTTTCCGCCTTATAGGTGGCGAGTCCGCTCGAACCGAAACCATGAAGGCCGGGAAAGAAACTTTGGTTTGAGTGTCACTAGCTCGCTATGCGGATCGAGCATCTCCCACATTTCTGTGCTGAGGGCTGGGAGCGAGAGGAGGAGCCGCCACGACCGTCCATGATGGAATGGATTTTGTCGAGGCGCCTGATGAAAGCTCATGAGGGGGTGGTGTGACTCAGATCTAGATCCTCGCCCTTTTATAGGCGGCTCATTGGCGCAGCTAGGGGGATAAGTGTAAAATACCTGGCTTTTCGATTCATTCAAACACGTGAAGATGGCCATAGTTGGGCGTGGAAGCCAAGAAGCGCAGCATTTATCGGGTTTTACACTATTCGACAAAGTATATGGAATTTGGAGAAGAACCCGCTTTGCAATGTCAAGACACCCACGACCGGACTCATCGCCATTGAAGCCTGGTTCGCTATACCGAGGGAGTCCTCGATTAGGGGTGTCCGATAGCCAACTATCACCGCTGGTCGGACTCTGAACTATGAAGATACAAGATTGAAGACTTCGCCCCGTGTCCGGATGGGATTTTCCTTGGCGTGAAGGCAAGCTTACGATACGGATATGTATATCTCCTACCATTGTAACCGACTCAGTAACCCTAACCCTATCCGTGTCTATATAAACCGGAGGGTTTTATTCCATAGGACTAACAACAATCATACCATAGGCTAGCTTCTAGGTTTAGCCTCTCGATCTCGTGGTAGATCCACTTTGTACTACCCATATCATCAATATTAATCAAGCAGGAGTAGGGTTTTACCTCCATCGAGAGGGCCTGAACCTCGTTAAAAACATCGTGTCCCTTGTCTCCTGTTACCATTCACCTAGATGCAAAGTTCGGGACCCCCTACCCGAGATCCGCCGGTTTTGACACCGACATCGGCCTCCGTGGGGTTGACGCCTGCGTCTCTCCATCTGATCGAGTGGACAGAATTATTCGAACACAAACATGCATTTAGTGTGAGTCTATATAATACCACACCATGCCCGTGCTTCTCCCATCTAATCGAGTCCACCCCTCTATCGAGTAATATAAGAAACATCAATAAAGAAGCGTGACTGTGCTTGTGGAAACAAGGAAACAAGCTTTTAAAAACATCGCTCTCACATAGGCATTCGTGCCTCACAGTAATCAACAAAGAAGTGTGGGCGCCACAACTCTATATAATACCACACCATGCCCGTGTTTCTCCATATGATCGTGTCCACGCCAGACGAGAAATATATGTAACATCAAGAAAGAAGCGTATGTACTTTTAAAAACAAGGAAATAACATTTTTTTAGGACAGGAAATAACATTTTAAAAACAGTGTTTCTCACATTGCCCATTCGGTGCATCACGGAGTCAACAGTGAGTGTTCGCATCTCAACCCACCCCGCTGGGTTACCTCAATTAATGAAACAAACGTAAACTGTACGTAATGCAAAGATATGCCTTTGCGGGCTCACCGGCAGTGCATCTCTTCTGTTTGAGTCGACGGAAGCATTCAGAACAGAAACCAGGCAAGTGTGACTCTATTTAAAACTGGACCATGCCTTTGTGAGTTTCACAGCCGTGCCTGTCGCCAGAAACATACACCCCGTTATGAGTATGCAAGTCATGGCGCAACTTAACACAGAACCGTGATTCTTTGTAATTCCACACCATGCCTTTCTGGTATTCACGCCTGCGTTCTCGACCCAAAATATTGCAACACGTAGAACCACAAAAGTCCACGAGTTTGAGAGTACAAATCATGATCCCGCTTACTACGTAACCGAGACTACATGGACTTCAGGTCCGTGCTTTTCATATTCGTGTCTCTAGAATCGCCACCCTTTCACCTTCATGTCTTGGCATCGCGGATACGCGCTCTTTGCTTGAAAACCGTGACGCCTACATCGGCGCGATCGCAGCCTAACGTGACTCAGCCTAATGGAGAAACGTGCCTCCATAGACTCCACGACTGTGCGTATCCAAGTGAACGAGTAAGCGGAATCATTTGAACCAAAACTATGCACGGTTCGCAAAAACGTGCTCCCAGCGGGCGTAATGAAGTGACTCTCGGAAGCAGGGTACGGCGTGTCGCTTAAAAAGAAGCGCCACGCAACTCAGCACGAAGCCGTAGATTTTAAAAACAAGGAGCTTACGCTTTTAAACACCTCGAATGTCGAACGAGCAACTCGCAGTGTAAACTTTTAGCGTTAACATCTAAACCCATTCCGCTTTGTTTCCATAATAAACGTACGAAACGCGACGCTCCGACAGACCCAACCATGCCCTCATGGCATTCATGTCCGTGCCTCTTCTTCTGAACGTCTCAACGGAATCATTTCGAACACAAATACAGGATAGCATGCCGTGCCTTCCTGGGATCCATGACCGTGCGCAGAATATACCACACCAGCGTCTCTCAGGTAGGCCATTCCGTGCCTCACAGAGTAAACAGTGGGTGTTGACCATGACTTTGAACCAAACTGTGCCTTTCTGCGACGAACTCCCGTGCCTCTCCATCTGATCGAGTCGACGGAATTATTCTAAAACCAAACACGCATTTGTGCCGTGACTTCTACATAATACCACGCCATGCCTATGCTTCTCGACTCACCGTGCCTCACGTAACCGTGTTTCTTTGTAATTCCACACCATGCCTTTGTCGACTTCACGCCGCGCCTTTTCTCGACCTGAAATATTGCAACACGTAGAGCCACGAAGTCCAAGAGTTTAAGAGTACAAATCATGACCCTACATGGACTTCAGGTCCGTGTTTTCATATCTCAGATCTCTCGAATCAGCCATGCTTTCACCTTCATGTTTTGGCACCGTGATTTAGCCTTATTTGCTTGGAAAACGTGACTTCTAAATCGACGCGACTGTGTGCCTAGCATGACTCAACCTAATGGAAAAACGTGAATCAATAGACTCAACGCCCGTGCTTATCCAAGTGAACGAGTAAGAGGAATCATTAGAACCAAAACTACGCACGGTTCGGCAAAACGTGCTCCCCGCGGGGGAACGAAGTGCCTCTGGTGGAAGCTCAACCGTGCTCTTACTGCTAACATGCGACATCGGTGACCTTAGCCTACTCATCTACATGTACCAACAAACGAATAACACGGCGACAATGCAATGCATAAATGCCTTACAGATTCATGGCAGCACAAAAGGCCACAAGCCCCAACGCAAAGGAAAACACGCCACAAACTCTCCGCCACATTCCAGAACGTTTTGATCGGCTGGTGGGCAAGCACATCTTCAATCTCCTTATTCGTCCCCACATAACTTTCCTCCATAGCAGCAAAGGAATCCTCCACTAGGCTCTTGTACTTGATGAGGACCTCAGCCTTCTCATCCATAAGCTGCCCCACTTCGCCCGACAGCTTCTGCACCAACGCAAGGCTCTCCTCATACAAATTCTTCAAGCGGGTGGCCTCCCATTCCTTCTGGTCGAGCTCGTTGAGAAGCTTCTCATTCTTACACACAGATCGAACTATAAGACCAGTGGACTTCTCCACAGAGGCATTGCTCTACTGCAGCAACTTCTCCAAGCGAGCGATGAACTGCTGCTGCTTAATTAGCTCATCGAGCAAGTCATTGTTGGCTAAGGAATTCTGTACTGCCATCTTGCCGAGATCGTCTCCATGGCGAATGCACTTGTGGGAGGAATCGCATCCACGCGAGAGATAGTTTGACAACTGGGCAACGGGGCAAGATATTCCTGCCGCCGCTACGGCGTAGCGGCGGCACCTCCCCCTTCTTTCCGCGGCTTTTGTCCTTGCTGTCTGGTTGCTTCAATACCCAGAACCCATCTTACCGGCCATGGCAAAAGCAAGGAGCTACCAGCAAGAAAGAGGTGCCTGTCTCTGGAGAATTGTGGACGTGGGGTGTTCAATGAGTAGGTAGCTTTTTATAACATACGCACACAAGTCAGATGGTCAAACGGAGTAACCGGCGCATCGAATTCTCCCAATCTCTCTTAAATACCTTGAATTCTGCATGCCTGGGAAACACCAGTACTATCATTTCGTCTCCCCGTGCATTCGTCCACACCACAATCACTCAACTTCTTTCTAATGGTCCCTACATATTCAGTAGAAAACATCTCAAACAGAAGTTTACTTACTGTGTACGTCTGTCTGT
Organism: Aegilops longissima; assembly: GCA_021605205.1. Lineage (NCBI taxonomy): Eukaryota > Viridiplantae > Streptophyta > Magnoliopsida > Poales > Poaceae > Aegilops > Aegilops longissima. The sequence goes on along the minus strand of JAHIAM010004257.1, from coordinate 17,268 downwards.
ATTCTAGAGAACTTGATGTCGAATTCATACCATTATCCACTGACATTTTTTGATTTGAAATGATATTTATATCAAAATCTTACCCCACGTGACTCGTAAATGACGATACATACTACAAGAACGTGGCAATACAAACTTCAGGTCAGTGTTTTGCTTGAAAAACGTGGCATCCTGATGTGCGTTCTTTGCTTGAAAAACGTGCCTTATACATCCATGCGTCTGTGCACTTAACAACCAAGGAACGAACACTGATGGTGCCTTTGTGCACTCAACGCCCGTGCCTCTCCGTCTGATCGACTCGACGGAATTATCCGAAACACAAACACACGGGAGCGTGACTGTATATTATACGCCAGCCATGCCTTTTAGCGCTTCACGCCCATGCCTGTGACCATTAACACTACCACGAACATCCACGCCATCCCCAGTGTAAAAGTCATGTCGCTGCCTGGTACAGAACCGTGGTTGTATTCACTTCACGCCCATGTTTCTAATAAAAGAAGCGCCACACAACTCAGCACGAAGCCGTAGCTTTTAGAAACAAGGAGCTTACGCTTTTAAACACCTGGACTGTCGAACCAGCAACTCGCAAAGTAAACTTTTAAACACCTTCTCGAGTTCATGTCCATGCCTCTCCGATTGAACTGGCGACCGGAATCACTTGGAACAGAAAGAACCATCAAACGTGACTCTGAGTAATGCCAAACCATACCCCTGTTCATCACACAACAAAACTAAAATTAAGAAATGCTAACATCCCACAGACTAAGACTTAAGAAGGCACGCAAAAAACAAGCTCATCGAAGTACAAAGAAAGTTGCACCACTCTTGATGTCCAAACGGACGGTCTAAGATTTGAGACGATTCGCTTTTCCATAGGGGGGTGAGCGCTGGTGGCCTCATTTCCACGCACCTCACCATGAAACGTCATAGAAAACGCTCAGAACACTCACGCATTACCTAACGTGACTCGCGTAACACCAAACCATGCCACCGTGGATGTCACCACACTAAAATAAAAATGCTCCGGCAGTTCATCAAGCAAGGAAAAAAACAAGCACATGAAAGCCCACAGAAAGTTACACCAATCTTGATGTCCAGACGGACGGTCGAAGATTCGAGACGGTTCGACCATTTCCCTCTCTCCCTCCACTACTTTCTTGCTTTTGCTTTCGCACCAAAATCTCAACACTTCAACAGCTCCTCTCTGAACACCTCGCCTCCTTCTGCCCCCATTGTCCAATCCAGCAGACCAACCAGAAATCCAAATCGCAGTCACCACCCGACCAGCCGCCATCCACTTCGAGATACAGGCAGTCGGTCGGTGCCCATGAAAACATCAAAACCTCTCCCGTGGCGGCGGCGATCGACGGCGATTTACGCTGCGCTCAAGCGCGGAAGTACCAACAGAGAGGAAGGACAAAACAAGCCGATGGATGCTATTTAATTGCTCACAAGCAATCAAGGTAAAAAATATTAATCCATTACATTCCATTACCACAGGTCGATCAAAGCGATTTTCCCCCTTTTTGACGGACATGAACCCTAACCGCCACACAAAACTGTGTTTCCAAAAAGTCTGTCTAGACTTTTCTAGCAAAATTGAAATAAGGTAAGCACGCGTGCAATAGGATGCTACCCTTACCCGTCACAGAAATCTGCTCGCAACAAATTTGCCTAAAACGTACTGTGCATGCCAGAACTATCTAGGTCGCCGCTCTAGATTCAAACCATGAGAGCATCCTTAAATTCAAAACCTGGTATTCATAGGAGATTCTATATATCCGTTGATTGTATCTATTTCAAATTACGTGCCTCTCTCGTATTAACATCCGTGCTCCAATAATAGATCTAGCTGTGTGCTTATAGCGTGAACCAACATGTGCCTCTCCAACAATGCCGTTTTTTTGTCCATGAGATGTATCTCCCCTTTTTGCTGTGAAATTCAATTATGCTTCTACAGCTGCTAACGCCTGGGCATTTTTATGCAGCAAGGACTAGTAATAAGGAAAACAGAGTACCAAGGGACAGCCGCCGGCAACAAGGTACAATAAAAGGTACCATGCGGGTTAATGACAAGACTTGATATAACAAGAAAACAATGGATTGATCGCCTTTTTAGGTCAGGAAGTGAAAGAAAAGGGCTATCTTATGAATCTATTTAGATTAAGCTTCAGATTCTTTTTGTGCAGCCGTGGAAGACATAGTTTTAAAACTATATCCCATTTATTTTGATGTTACTTCATAATCGTTTTGTTACATAATCATCGTGCAGGTGACGGAGAAGGAGATATTGAAACGATTTTGTCTGAACTTAATAGTTCATATCCATAAAAACCAATGATCTCTCCTGACCCGTCAGAAAAAAGAACGAAGCAGAACATGGACAGCGAAGAACCCGAGAAAGTGCCAGCACTACCTTCCAGCAGGGAGGGCAACAAAAAGCAAGTGACTAGCAGCAGAAAAGAGAAGCAATCAGAAACCAAGACTGTCATTCCTCCTACAGCAAAAAGACAAAAGGGAAAGGAGAAAACTCAACTCATCAGCAATGGTGCTACCTTGAAGCAGCAGCAGCCAAGTCCTCTAATGATACTCCCGCCAGCAGTTCCACGCACCGACAATGATGTAAATAAAGACAAGAAGAAGAACAAAAGACAGCGGTTGGAATAAGAAAAGGATAATGCCAGCAAAGAGTCAAAGCGTGATGCTGCCGACGACGACGATGGCAAAAAACACGATGATGATGTCATTCGTACAGAGGGCGATGGCGCCGCAGGGGACAATGGTGGCGCCGCAGGGGACAGCAACGATGATGTAAAAACCATTTTCTCCACAGATTTTTGCTACCGCTTTTCACCCATGAAAACCAAACCATCCTCTATAACAAAACCCTCTTTTTCTCAACAGGTAGAAACAAGACAGAAGCGCACAAAGAGAAGAAAGACAAGCAGAAAAGAATTGGCAGCACCAACGGATGATGAACAGGAGGCAACAACAAATAAGGACAAATGCGAGATCAAGGCAGGAGCAGCATTTGATAATATGAATAGAGCATGGAAATTACTTGAGGAACGTCACCGGCAAGTTGTTAGGAAAGTCGGGTTTGGAAGCATAGAGGATGCCAAATAAAGCGCCCATCTCGCAAACCGCTTAAAGACACATCTACGATAAACGGACACAGTGAACCATGAAAATAACGCTTTGTGAAGCTGATCAGCAGAAAGAAATCATAATAACAAAGGAAGGCATCCACAAGGTGTTTGGATGCCCAAATGGTACGGAAAGGACAGCACCAAGGCCAAAGATTTCCACCAAAACAATGAGCGAACTGGTCATTGAACTTGGCCTCAAGAAAATGGATTTCCATCACGACGATCTGTTTAAAGAACTAGAAAAATTGGTGAAACAAGACGACGAACAATCAAACAGGAAATCAGTTAAAAAAATTCCTTATTTTTTTCCACAACATTGTCTGTGGAACAACCTCCCCTACCTTCAGCAAACAAGCCATTATGGTCAAGGACTTGGACTATACAGAAATTGCAAAGATGGATTTCTGCCAGGTAATCGTCGAAAGTATTAGGGAAGGAGTCAAGATATGGCAGAAGCACAAGTTGTTGCCTCAGGAAGAAAAGAACAAAAAGCATCTCAATGGTTTGGCACAGGACCAGAATAATGTACTCGACCGTCACGCTGCCGAATCGACACAACACAAATGCGCAAGATTGCCAAGACAATGGACAAGACATCGCTATCATGAAAGCAAACCACCTAAAAGAGAGTGACCTAAGGAAAATAGCTAGAGCGGACATGAAAACGGACGGAAAAGCACGACCAGATGACTATCAATTTGGCAAGATACAGGTATAGCCCTATTGAATATACATGCATTATCCCCTATAAAAACGGTTTCCAGTCTAACCAATTCCATCATGCCGAAACAATGCAGACATGGAAAGGAACAACAGAGAGGATATTCTATGCCAACACAGCAACACCTTCGGATTCAAAACAGATGATACCAAAGACAACAATGTATAACAAAAACCACCAAGCTACCGCCACCTCCAACCAAGCGACGGGATCTAAGCACATGCCAAGACAAGTGGAAGCAAGGAACCAGTCACAGCACCAAAGACATGATCATATGAAATATTCGAAGGATAGAAGAAATGTTGAAACAAGTACTGATTTAAACAAAACAGACAATTCGAATAACGACAAGGGCTGGACATCAATGGAGCGAACAAGAGAAGGAATTAGATGAAACAATGAGGAACACAGTGGTGCAACAAACAACGTCGTGATTGATTCTCTCGAACAACTTAGAGAATTACAGGACATTGTTCGCAGAGTGAGCTTTCAAGAAGAGACGGCGCTGAAGCTGCAGGATCGAACAGACGCAGGAGACACACCTGCACTTGTAGATGGCAACCACACGAAAGAAATCGTAGCCGCACCAGAACCAGGAGGGAGGAGAAAAAGAAACAAGGAAGAACAGGACCATCAAAACAAACATGAAAGGAAGAAAAGAATAACAAAATGAAGAACACGGAAATCAAGAATTAGCCAGAGGGAGACAGAAGAACATAACAAGGTGCAAAAGGAGCAAAACAAGGAGGACGTATCAACCAACACATCAAGGGCCGAAGGACAGCAAGAACAAGGAAGATAAGTAGTTGGAGAAGCAGAGAATCAAGCTGAGAAACAGGTAAATGAAAAAAATGACTCGAAAGCGATTCTTTCAAACTTGAACTTACAAAATCTACCTTCAATTCTGTCAGGTACACGGCAACAGAAGCCACTAAAACATAAAGGCCACATCATGTCGTCAAGAACACCGGGCAAGACGATGGAAGCAATAGAACAAGCAACCCAACAACAAATAATGCTCCCTCAAGAGCGTCAACAGGAGCAGTACAAGAGACGAACATGATCGGAGGCAGCAAAGACGTGAGTATAAAAAATATGTCTCTTCTCTCTAAAAAGTCTCTTCTCTCTAAACTAAAAACGCTCTTGAGTTAACTGACAAAGCTGCAACAAAATATACAATCAGACGGACAAGTATTATATCGACGCTCCCGCAAACGAGCCACGGGCTGATCTAGCATCGACTGCTAATAAAGACGGCAGAAAAACAAGAAGAAAACAACAAAGAAGAAGTAAAACTTCCAAACCCACTTTTCCCAAATACCGCCAACTCTTATTGTTTCAACTACTGTATTACAGCACAGCAAATAGAAGAGGATGCCCATGCAAAACAGAAAGTTCATATAGAAGAGCTTTTCAGCACAAGAGCATTTCAGATGACGAATACAGGGGAGAAAGTCTCAGACACTCCACCTGGTGACACACCCAAGGCTGGCATACAAAACAAATAAAAAGTGGACGCACAAATGGATATCCCAACCACCAGCGCAAAGGTAAAATTCAACAATAACCATTTTTTCAAAATCTATAAGAAATGTACTGCCCACTACAACCTGTCACAGTACTACAAGAATTACAAGCAATGTATCATGCTTTTCCTATTTCATGAAACGCAGGAAACAAACGAGGACGGTCATGCCAAAGAACAGCAAGGAGTATGCATAAAACAAACCAAAAACAAGGGCAATGCTGACTAAAACGGTACCCAAAGACACCATCATCAAAGACCAACAAGGTAAAGCCACACGCACCTGCTCCTACAACGTTAAAAAATAAAAGTTATGCATGCACAGATGAAGTCCAAACTTTATTTACATTTTTTTTTATTGAACAGGAAAAAAAACAAATGAAGAAGAAGATGTGGCTCAAGAAGCTATAGAAAGTGCTGCTACCGCTCAACAATGTACAAAAACTACACAAGACAGAGAAGAAGTGACAGGCACGGCACCGGAGATTGAACGAGGTCAAGCTACAAAACCTCTTTCTATAGCATATAAAAAATGCATCCACCGTAAACAAACACGCATACATTTTAATTAATTTTTATGCTCCGGCAGATGCAAGAAACAGGAGAGAGCACCAATATTCAAGGCAAACAAACACAACAACACAGCGGAATGGAACAAGCAGAAGATGTTCTTCCAACAACAGACAGCCTAACCGCCGTAGACCAAGCCGGAAAACCATCGCTGTCCGAGCAAGAAGTAACAGAGATGGCAACGTCGACGCAAGAGATCAAAAAGGTGAATAGAGATAACCTGCTTTTAAGGAAATTAGAAATTTGAGTGAACAAAGACACAAATGCACTCTCATATACCTACCTCTATTTCTCAACATCCACAAGACAAAAACGACAACACCACGGATGAACAAAACAAAAAAGATCCAGAGGAGGTCCAAAAAGCTCCACTCACCGAAGAAAAGGTCGAAGAGGCAGCACGGGCGAAAACGACTAAAAAGGTGAAGCTACAATAAAAAAAGTTCAAAAGACACACTAAACATTTGAGTATTTTTCTTAGGGAACGGACAATAAACTATAGTGAAAATAACGAGCGTATTTATTTATTTTTTAACCACATTTTTGCATGATAACGCACAAACCTCAATAGGACACACACGCACACACAAGCAAAGAAGCAAAGGGCCACAGTGCATTGGAAAACCATGCAGTAAACATTACAGAGAGAGAGTCAGACAACAACAAGAAAAAGGCCGCACCATCAGACAAGGAACATTGTGCTGTAAAAGATGTTGCCGCCACAAACATGGCGGTAACCCAGGATAGCACTCAACCAGAACGTGAACCACAGATCATACAAAACTTGGCCATCGAAGAAGTGACAAAAGATGAAGGGATCGAACACCTGTACAACAACGTCATGACAGCGAATAAGGACAAAGGGTAAGTTCATCTTACCACCAAAGAATTATTTTCTTCCAATGATTTCCTCCGTTAAACATTTTAAATGTATACTTGTAAATATATATGTTGCAGGCAGGAGATTTTAATAAAGACATAGACAACAACAAGAATAGCCAGCCACATAGCACAAAGCTTCGACATTGGAAAGCCAATGGGCACCGAAACCATGGCAGTCATGCTACAGATGTTGAAAAAGCAACTCAGGGGCACAAAGAGAAAGATTCTATCAACATACAACACCGTAAGTAGAGCTCAAGTTTCAACAATGAATATCACTCTATCGATCAATCAACCTCTCTATACAATTGAATCTTCTACGCACATGTGACAAAACAAGCAGGCATCAATACGCATGGCCAACCATGAAGATCCATTGGAGTTCAAAAATAAAGACAAAGCACACGTCAGAGACAAGACAATTCCTAAAAGGCTTAAAAGATTCCTGCAGAGAAGGAGAGCAACTACAAGATTTCGACATGGTAAGCACATCTCATGTTACAGATAAGAGATACAATCTCAGCACTACAATTACGTCTAACGATCAACAAATCATGACTAGATCCAAAAAGGATCCCTTATTTATTTATTTTTGCATTCTTGCAGTTCTTTCTACCAGTTTGCATAGGCGGGCACGTGCAACAAAAAGAAAAACCTATGGGCCACTACTTCGTTGTTACAATTAACATGAAAAAAGAGCGATTTGAACTCCTTGACTCTTTACAAGATGAATATTCAGGCACAACGGACTACTTCAACACAGTAACAAGCAAAGTAAAGAGGATATGGGAGCAAATAAGCCCATTGCTCCAACTGTCTCCAAGTAATATTGACCATTTCAAAAAGGTCAAAATGAAGGAGCCACTTCAGGTAAAAACATAAGCACTACAAACCTTTCTCCTTTTCCTTACTCACTATAACAATTATTAATGCAATCCATAAAAAGCATAGGACATTAGGAAAACTTCACCTAAACTGCCATACCATCTTTGGGCAGCTACAATAATCAATCATCCTTCTACCTGCAGACTCGACTGTGCGTTCTATATGTTCATGAATGCAAAGCACTACACTAACGATGGAGAAACAGTGTTACTAATAGAGGAACAAGTCCCATGGTTGAGAAAGAAAATTCTCTATCAAATATTCAGCCAATACAGAGATACGGCCGCACTGTCATTAATCAACTACACCGCAGGTTTGCCTTACTGAAGACAACAAAGTAAAAATCTACTTATCTAATTTTCAGAGACACACCAATAAGTTTTTATTTTTTATTTGAACAGATATGCTGAAATTTGAGGTCGATATGGAAGACAATGAGATGGAACGAATACATTGTGACATAATTCAACAGGAGATTCCTCCAACTCCCGAGCACGTTGGGACGAGCGCTCAAGAGATAAAAGTTATTGACATTAATGACACAAGCTGCGATGAGGAGAAAAAAGATTATCATGTGAACGGCAAGGATACCACCAAGGTGTCTGAAGAAGCACTCACGGAAGATCAAGCCCAGGCAGATGCTGGTTTACAGAGGGAACAACACGCGCAGCTAGACACTGATTTACAAAAGGAAGACGAATGGAAAGATCCGCCAATACAACCAGACGACCACCCCCAGATAAAAACAACGAAGGCATAACACTCTCTCCTTTAGAAGTGGATAACAGGCAAAGAGCGCACTAACTCGCCAACAACAGCTTTCCAAACAGAACATGAACCCTCATATGAGATCGATATCAGAACATCACCAGAGGCCGAACATGCACAAGAAGAAAATAAGGAGAAAGGAAAGACTTTCTTAGAAAAGATACTTCAAAAGAGGAAACACAATGCTGAAGTCTCAATAAAACCGAGCATCAAAAACAACAACACACAAAAGGACACACCAACACGTAAGCAGCTTAACAAGCAGTGCACAGCTCGTCACGACAAGAAAAGGGGAAGACATCTTGCAAGAGTGCAGACAAGTTCCCCAAAACCCTCGACGATTCAATCACATGAGATCAGCTCAGCAAACATAATCTCAACTAAGAGGCCATTCAAGCGAGCAAGCAAGGAAATTGAGAAATTCAATGCTCCAGCACTTGTCCCAGGAGATTTCATTTACAAAGAAAAGGACATACAACTCTATAGATATCTGATGAGCCGACAAGGACAGAAAGAATGCGGACAGTAAGTAGATTCTCCTTGTTCCATGGAAACGATTACACGGAGCTGCACATTCTCTAACATCCAACTAACCATTCACTCACCTAATTATAAACCCTCCTTGCTTGCAGAGAACAGCTATATAAAACCTCAAAGAGTGAAGGCTACATTTCAGGAAAATCGTTCATGGAACAAGCAGGGAAAGGAAACGCACAAATGGAGGGCGCCATGATAAACGACATCGACGTAATGGACAGAACAGTAAACAGTTCAAACCAGACGTCAGAACTGCATTCCTGCAGAATTCACAAATGTATGCATACCTCACCCACGAAAAACACCAAGGCCATTACTATGGTAGAATATTTAACTAATAACACACACTCTCTTTCTTGAAGATGGTGCTAGGTCTCAATTATAAAAGAGGAGAGCTATCGAATTCAACGAAGACGATGCACTACAAGCATTTGAACAACTCGCAAGGGTAAAACATCCTGCACTCAAGATGGTAAGTTCGGAATTATTATCGAACACACGACTTACTCTCCTTGAGCTTCAACAATTAAATGAAATTGAATTTTACATCAACAACGCATCTCCTCTATCAACGAGACCATGATACCTCATCACACGGACAACCACTACACGCTATATGTAATGAACAAGTACAGAGATAGCATCGACATCCTTGACTCAATGAACTATGTAAACTACGCCGATTTGTCTTGGAGTAAACACCATGTGCATCGAAAGCGAACTGGTACGCATTTTTTGTACATTGATTTATTCTTTTCCTCGCGATAGTATGATACTCTTACTTTTATCAATGCTACAACCAAACAACAAAACAAAATGCAATCATAGATGAGAAGGATGTCGGTCCCGATGAACAAGTACCACCAACTAAAATACAAGAACGAACCAGATCGACAAGGATAGCGTAAAGGCCTCACAGTGTTCTGCACACCAAAGCAAGAAGGAACACAATGCGGACACTTCACGCCCAATTTGTAAACACCGAATGGGAAAGAACTGGTCAAGGACAGAGAGGATTTTCATGTAAGTTACCAAGACATACACGATACTTGATTTCTTTATTACGGCAATTAGTTTATTCACAATGGTGGACAACACGTAACTATAAACCATGCATTTTGACATGCCTGCAGCACAGCAAGGTGGATGCCGAATGGAAACCAGAGTACGTATACACACTCATATTCGGTAAAACCAACCAAATAAAGCACCATCAACTTCCTGAAAATATCAAAGTTCTCAAACCAGAGACTACAAACCTTTTTTCGCCTATGAAAGGTAATATAACTATTTTCATTTTTACCATCAGTCAACATGACAGGAGCTTTAAATATATCTTTTAGAAGCAACGGCCATAACTTTTATCTGTTTTGACAGAGCGTGATGAGAAAAACCAGGATCAATCAATGAGCACCAACAAATACCCGCAACATCGGCATCCGTTCAAACACGTGCGTAAGGCAAACGACCTCTACAACATAGTCATGAGTGACACATGGCAGGACAAACTCAAAAGGTGACTTGGTTCCTTTTCCAACTGAAATTAGTTAAAGTTACGCGGTAATCACACAAATAAGACAGAAACTAGAAAGAACCTTGAATTCCTGTTTATCAGCTTGCTTGTAAGTGACATTCTAAACAAAATTTTCTTCTACTGTTTTACATGTAAGCAGAGAAGTAGTATTCTCCAGAGAACAACCACAGGGGAACAGCGCAACTCTCACTGGATCAAACCTAAAGGAAATTTTGGGCCTGCAAACAAGAAAAAACATAAAGGAATGGAAAAGAAGGTGCTCGATGAGTTAGCGTACATGGGCGGAAGCAAGCAAACTAAATACAAAAGACATAGACTATTATTAGGCCCAAGCTTTGCAGAGGTAAATTTCAAAACAAAAAAAACCACAAGGATCATACAAACTCGTCTTTTTGCAACGATTTTTTAATCTCTTGGTACCGATCTATTCTTTCTAATTCGTTTTAATTGTTTTTTATTTGTTGCCTGCAGAATATTCTGGGTTTAAAGGATAAAAGAAAATCCATGACGGACTTCAAAGATGATTTCAAACGAGAGAAGGATGCCTTGGTTCCTTTGTTCCTTAAGAAATGTCAATTAGACAAGCTCAAAACAGCAAAAATGGTAATAGCGTTAAAACTATATTCTAAACTCTCCTATACAAATAAAACTATCCTCTAACAAAATAAAAATAAGCATTTCAAACAAAATACTATATTCTATACTCTCCTCTAACAATAAAACTTTTGTACCGCAGTTATTCATGCCATTTGAAAAGGAAGACCGATACACACTATTAGTGCTCGACAGATATAGAAGGAACCTTCAAATCATTGAGCCTGAAGAAACCTCTCTGGAAGAATTGAAGAGGCAGGAAAACCTGAAAAAACAATGTGCTGACCACGCGCATGATGGCAAACTAAGTAAGCAAATTGCTTACATGGAAATCAATGAAGCCTGCAAAGTAAAGGAGCATAAAAAATACCACAACCATAAAGACAAACTGGTAAGAATTGTAAATAACGGCGCCTTTCAGTTTTACAAATTACAGACATGTCTCTAAAACAAAAACAAAATGCAATTCCTGTGTGCCCAGGTTCAAGGAAGTATACTAAATATTACTCAAAGAAAAATTCAAAAGGAAAAGACTAAATGGGAAGTTCAATTTTAAAGAACGCTCCAAAGGTGAACAAAGGTGAAACCCCATTTGTTGTTCTAAGGTTCACAAGATCTGTTTGATGGCAACCACTTCGTCAAGAGATAGATAATTTCGATGTAAGTTTTTGCTTAAAACTCGCTATAAACCTGCAAGATATCATACAACTACATGACCTAATTCGATGTGTTTTTTCTCCTTATTTTCACTGAGTTTTTATAGGATGGCACGGAACAATGGAAAGCACAACAACTGTGCAAGCAACTATTTAGCGATCGAATACAATCGATCCCAACAAAATGGGCGATGAGATTAGAAAGATCTACGACGACATCAAGGAAAAGGAATAAAAGTTGTTGATAAGCTTAACAAGCCTAACTCCGCCAAAACATCGAAAACGGTTTAACCGCACAACATACTGTGATAATGAAGCAGCAGACTTTTTTATTGATGTAGTTCCTTGATTCTTCATTAACCGAGCATTCAACACAAGGGATTGCCCCAAGTCCGCCCATATACATACGACGCCACGCCGACGCAGCATTTCCACATACTCCTCACGCATGACCGCCAGTGACTTTGATGTTTCGCGAACATTCCTCCTCTCTCGCAACCATGTGTTGCCGAATGCCACCAACCTACAAAGATGCATCCGGGCGTGAGTACGCACGTAACTCTCTAAATGAGTATTCAAACAAATGCATGTGGTGCCACCCACTCACGCCCATTAGAGGCCCCACTCATCCACAATTGTGCCTCTCCTACCACACCACCATGCATCCAGAGGGTTGAGGGCCACTCATGCCCCTTGAAGCCTGAAACCACCCATGCCCGTGATGCCGATGACGCGGACTATCTAGAGGCAACCGCGCTCTCCTGTACTGCATCCGCGCTCTCCCGTCCCTTCAATGCCGCGGCCTCACGTGCCTACATCCACGTGCCTCGCGTGACACTTGCCATGAATCCTACGCGGCCCGTCATGCCACGCCCACGTCACTTCACAAACGTGGTTATCTAACCGGGTAGTCGGAGCCATGCCTCTACGGGCACACTTTTGTGCATCCAGAGAGTGAACATCCGTGACTTTGCAAAACACACGTATGTGCCTGTTGTGGATTGACCAATTCTGCCTTCCGTAACTGCACTCACGTGTGTCACGTGCCTAACGTAATAACATGCGCCATGACTCTTACATGGCCCCACTGCCACGCCTGCCGCCCCCCGAGACTTCACAACCGCGCTCTATAAACGAGCATTCTAACACATGCCTCTCGCCACCGCACTTTGAACATCCATGGTTGATACCGTGCCTCGAGAAACAGCATGTCCGTGAAGGAAATATGCCCTAGAGGCAATAATAAAGTTATTATTTATTTCCTTATACCATGATAAATGTTTATTATTCATGCTAGAATTTTATTAACCGGAAACATAATACATGTGTGAATACATAGACAAACAGAGTGTCACTAGTATGCCTCTATTTGACTAGCTCGTTAATCAAAGATGGTTATGTTTCCTAACCATAGACATGAGTTGTCATTTGATTAACGGATCACATCATTAGAGAATGATCTGATTGACATGACCCATTCCGTTAGCCTAGCACTTGATCGCTTAGTATGTTGCTATTGCTTTCTTCATGACTTATACATGTTCCTGTAACTATGAGATTATGCAACTCCTGCTTACCGGATTTAACACTTTGGTGCTACCAAACGTCACAACGAATCGGGTGATTATAAAGGAGTACTACAGTGTCTCCAAAGGTACATGTTGGGTTGGCGATTTCGAGATTAGGTTTTGTCATCCGATTGTCGGAGAGGTATCTCGGCCCTCTCGGTAATGCACATCACTAGAAGCCTTGCAAGCAATGTAGTTATAAGTTAGTTACGGAATGATGCATTACGTAACGAGTAAAGAGACTTGCCAAGAACGAGATTGAACTAGGTATTGATACCGACGATCAATCTCGCAAGTAACATACCGATGACAAAGGGAACAACGATGTTGTTATGCGGTCTGACCGATAAAGATCTTCGAGAATATGTAGGAGCCAATATGGGCATCCAGGTCCCGCTTATTGGTTATTGACCGAGACGGTCTCGGTCATGTCTACATTGTTCTCGAACCGTAGGGTCCGCACGCTTAAGGTTTCGGCGATGCTTATATTATGAGTTTATGAGTTTTGATGTACCAAGGAGCTCGGAGTCCCGGATGAGATCGGGGACATGACGAGGAGTCTCGAAATGGTCGAGACATAAAGATTGATATATTGGACGGCTATATTCGGACACCGGAGGGGTTCCGGAAGTTTCCGGAGAAAACCGGAGTGTCGGAGGGGTTACCGAACCCCGGGAAGTAATGGGCCTTATTGGGCCAAGAGGGAGAGAGAGGCCGCACCAGGAGGTGGCGCCCCCCCCCCCCCATGGGGAGTCCGAATAGGACAAGGAGGGGGGCGGTCCCCTTCCTCTCCTTCTCCCTCTCTTCCTTCCCCTTCCTCCTTCCTAGTTGGATTAGGAAAGGGAGTCCTACTCCCACTAGGAGGAGGACTCCCTCCCTTGGCGCGCCTCCCAGGGCCGGCCGCCCTCCCCTTGCTCCTATATATACGGGGCAGGGGGCACCCTAGAACACACAAGTTGATCCTGAGATCGCTCTCAGCTGCAGCGGTGCCCCTCCACCATATTCCACCTCGGTCATATCAGTAGCGGTGCTTAGGCGGCCCCGCGCCGGTAGAACATCAAGATCGCCACCACCCCGTCAGGCCGACGGAACTCTCTCCCCGGAGCTTTGCTGGATCGGAGCTCGAGGAGCGCCACCGAGCTGTACGTGTGTCAAAACTCGGAGGTGCCGGAGTAACGGCGCTGGATCGGTTGATCGCGAGGAGAACGACGACTACTTCCTCTACGCCAGATCGCTTCCGCTTGGGTTCACGAGGGTACGAGACAACACTCTCCCTCTCTCGCTATGCATCACCATGATCTTGCGTGCGCGAGGAAAATTTTTGAAATTACTACGCTCCCCAACAAAGGCATCCGAGCCTAGGTTTTATGGTTTGATGTTTTGCACGAGTAGAACACAAGTGAGTTGTGGGCGATATAAGTCATACTGCCTACCAGCATGTCATACTTTGGTTCAGCGATATTGTGAGATGAAGCGCCCGGACCGACATTACGCCAGACGCTTACGCGAGACTGGTTTCACTGCTACGCAGCACTCGTGCTTAAAGGTGGCTGGCAGGTGTCTCGCTCTCTCACTTTAGTTGAACTGAGTGGCTACGCCCGTCCTTGAGAAGGTTAAACGGAGTCTATTTGACGAAGTATCGCTGTGGTCTTGATGCGAGGTGAGATTGGTTCTTGCTTAAGCCCGTAGCAGCCACGTAAAATTTGCAACAACAAAGTAGAGGACATCTAACTTGTTTTTGCAGGCATGTTGTGATGTGATATGGTCAAGACGTGATGCTATATTTTATTGTATGAGATGATCATGTTTTGTAACCGGTTATCGGCAATCGGCTGGAGCCATATGGTTGTCGCTTATTGTATGAAATGCAACGCCTGTAATTGCTTTTACTTTATCACTAAGCGGTAGCGATAGTCGAGAAGCAATAGATGGCGAACGACAACGATGCTACGATGGAGATCAAGGTGTCGCTACCGGTGACAATGGTGATCACGACGGTGCTTCGGAGATGGAGATCACAAGCACAAGATGATGATGGCCATATCATATCACTTATATTGATTGCATGTGATGTTTATCCCTTATGCATCTTATTTTGCTTTGATTGACGGTAGCATTTTAAGATGATCTCTCACTAAAATTATCAAGTAGTGTTCTCCCGAGTATGCACCGCTGCCAAAGTTCGTCGTGCCGAGACACCACGTGATGATCGGGTGATAAGCTCTACGTCCATCTACAACGGTGCAAGCCAGTTTTGCACACGCAGAATACTCAGGTTAAACTTGACGAGCCTAGCATATGCAAATATGGCCTCGGAACACGGAGACCGAAAGATCGAGCGTGAATCATATAGTAGATATGATCAACATAGTGATGTTCACCATTGAAAACTACTCCATCTCACGTGATGATCGGTTATGGTTTAGTTGATTTGGATCACGTGATCACTTAGATGACTAGAGAGATGTCTGTCTAAGTAGGAGTTCTTAAGTAATATGATTAATTGAACTTAAATTTATCATGAACTTAGTCCTGGTAGTATTTTTGCAAATTATGTTGTAGATCAATAGCTCGCGTTGTTGCTTTCAAATGTTTATTTTAATATGTTCCTAGACAAAATTGTATTGAAAAATGTTAGTAGCAATGATGCGGATTGGATCCGTGATCCGAGGTTTATCCTCATTGCTGCACAGAATAATTATGTCCTTAATGCACCGCTAGGTGACAAACCTATTGCAGGAGCAGATGCGACGTTATGAACGCTATTAGCTCAAAGCTGATGACTACTCTATAGTTCAGTGTGCCATGCTTTACGACTTAGAACTGGTCTTCAACGACGCTTTGAACGCCATGGAGCATATGAGATGTTCCAGAGTTGAAGTTAATATTTCAAGCAAATACCCGAGTTGAGAGATATGAAGTCTCCAACAAGTTCTATAGCTAAAAGATGGAGGAGATTCGCCAACTAGTGAGCATGTGCTCAGATTGTCCGGGTACTTCAATCGCTTGAATCAAGTGGGAGTTAATCTTCCATATAAAATAGTGATTGACAGAATTTTCTAGTCACCATCACTAAGTTACTAGAACTTCGTGATGAACTATAGTATGCAAGGGATGACGAAAACGATTCTCGAGCTCTTCGTGATGTTGAAATCGACGAAGGTAGAAATCAAGAAAAGACCATCAAGTGTTGATGATTGACAGACCACTAGTTTCAAGAGAAGGGCAAAGGAAAGAAAGGAACTTCAAGTGGAAAGACAAGCAAGTTGTCACTCCCAAGAAGCCCAAAGCTGGACCATAGCCTGAAACCGAGTGTTTACACCGCAAAGGAAATTGTCACTTGAAGCGTAAATGCCCTGAATATTTGGTGGATAAGAAGGATGGCAAAGTGAACAAGAGTATATTTGATATACAGGTTATTGATGTGTGCTTTACTAGTGTTTATAGTAGCCCCGAGTATTTGATACTTGTTCGGTTGCTAAGATTAGTAACTCAAACTAGAGTTACGTATCAAACAGAAACTAGTTGAAGGGAAGTGACGATGAGTGTTGGAAGTAGTTCCAAGATTAATATGATCATCATCACACACTCCCTATACTTTCGATTAGTGTTAAACCTAAATAAATGTTATTTAGCTTTTATGCTGAGCATGAATATGATTTGATCATGTTTATTGCAATACGGTTATTCATTTAAAGTCGAGAATAATTGTTGTTCTGCTTACATGAATAAAACCTTCAATGGTCATACACCCAATGAAAATAGTTTATTGATCTCGATCGAGTGATACACATATTCATAATATTGATGCCAAAAGATGCAAAGTTAATAATGATAGTGCAACTTATTTGTGGCAATCGCCGCTTGGGTCATATC
>JAHIAM010004256.1:0-41206 GCA_021605205.1 Aegilops longissima | reverse complement strand
GGGAGAACGCGCTCGCCCATAGACTAGAGCGAAGGTGTCCGCCGCTGGCTCGACGGCGTCCGCCTCGACGACCAAAGAACCACCGGTAGCTCCTCAATCCAGTTTCTTCCGCACTTGTGCAGCTCGTCGAAGTTCTGGTCTTGAGCCCGCGCAGCACTTCAACATTTTCCTCTCTCGCTGACCGCTGCTTCTCGGATGAGCAATGTATAAAATGCACCTTGGCGCCAAGATCTTGGACGCATCGCATGAAGGTGCGCGCTTTCGTGAACTGTGCCGTTGTCGGTGATGATCCTGTTAGGAATTCCAAACGGCAAACAATCGACCAAGAACTTGATCGCCGATCGTGCCGCCACCTTCCTCATCGCTTCCACTTCCGCCACTTTGTGAACTTGTCGATTGCAACGCATAAGTACTCAAAGCCCCGGCTACCGGGAAAGGGGCGGAGAATGTCGAGCCCCGTAATCAAAAATGGCCAGATAAAGGGATCGCCTGGAGAGCTTGAGCTGGCTGGTGTATCTGCTTGGAATGGAACCGCACGCTTCACACTTGGTTACTTGTGCAGCTTGCATCCTCGGAGGGCTGTCGCCGAAGAAACCTTGCCGGAAAGCTTTGCCGGTAAGTGCTCTTGCGCCAATGTGGTGACCACATATGCCTCCGTATCTCTCGCCAACAGCTTCTATCCATCTTCCCGTGAATACACTTCAATTTCACCCCGCTGAGTCTTCTTCAGAGCAAGATGCTATCGACAAATTGGTACATACTTGACTGCCGGGCTACTCTTTTCCGCTTCTTCTTGCTCTTCGGAAGTTCTCCGTCTCAAGGAAATGGATAATCTGGCTGTGCTCATGCCGGAGCTTGTGGCTCGACAACAAGGACTAAAGGCACATATGCTTGCGTGGGAACATCCGCTTACGGCAAGAACCTCGCGGTCTCGCCGAGCTTGATGTTCCCCGTAAGCTTGCCGGAGCAAAACTTGTTGAGAGCGCCGCTCAACGGAACAAACCTTAGGGCTTGTCGGAGCAGATCGCCTCAAGACTCTTGGTGTTGATTCTGGGACCTTTTTGGTGGCGGCCGGAAGCTCGCCGAAAATAGTCACCAAAAATCAACTTCCTCTTCTTGTTCTGTCCATTGATGGCGCTATACCGGTTGAGTCAGCTTGAGCACAAAAATCCTTGGTTCCATTGTGTAACTTGAGGCGGCGACTTCGACAAAGCCATCAGCAATATCATTCTCGAGCTCTTGAACATGTTCCATCTGGCAGGCCGCCAAAGTGCTCTTCTAGCTTTCTCACTTCATCAACGAGGCTTCCATCAACGGACTCGATAATCTTTGTTTACTTGGCGGATGACAAGCTGCGAATCACCCCGATAATGAAGTTTCTTGATCCCAAGGTCACTGCATTCGAGACCGCAAGCAAACCTTCATACTGTAAGTATTGTTTGTTGCTTGCTCTTGGGAAAGTGCATTTGGACTATGTACTTGAGGTGCTCTCCGGTGGGGCGACAAGCAGCACGCCAAGACCGGCGCTTTGCAGCGTAGAAGGCACCATCAAAGTACATCAGCCATTCTTTGCTTGCTTCCTTGACGGGATGCTCATCTCTCGAATTTCTTCATCCTGCTACGCCCATTCTGCTATAAACTCGCCAAGGCTCGCTTTGGATAGTTGAAGTGCTTTCAAACTTGAGGCCAAAGCTTGACAGTTCAAGTGCCCACTGACAATCCTGCCTGTTGCTTCTGGATTTTGCAATATCCTCTTCAGGGGAAAGCGAGTGATGACTGTGATTTCATGTGCTTGGAAGTAATGGCGCAGCTTTCTCGAGGCCATGAGGAGGCCGAAGCACTTTCAGACACCGTAGTACCTTGACCTAGCCCCCAGAGAAGGGAACCGACAAAGTACACTCGGCGCTGCACCATCCTTTTCTCAGATCTTCGCATGCCTCGCAGATCCATCCTTGTCGGGACCGAGCTCACGGTGAAGCCCCGCTTGTCGCCGGATGCATCCGCCTTTGGTTGTCGGCCATCATCCGCTCCTTCCGCTATTAACGCAGCACTAACCACTTGATTGGTTGCCGCTATATATAGCAGCAACTTCTCTTGTGGCCTAGGTGCGATAAGTATTGGAGTGGAGGACAGGTACTCTTTAAGTCCTGCAGCGCAGCCTCCGCTTCGAGTCCATTTTATTGACCCGCCTTTTTCAAAATCTTGAAAATGGCGTATGCTGCTCAGCAGACCCTAGAGATAAACCTGCCGAGAGCAGCCACGCAACCGCAAGTCTTCGTGACATCCTTGACGCGCTTTGGTGCTTCAATCTGCTCAATGGCCTTGATCTTGTCGGGATTGGCTTCAATTCCTCACGAGACACGAAGAACCCGAGAAGCTTGCCGAAGGGACTCCAAACACGCACTTCTCGGGTTGAGCTTGAGGTTGATCTTGCGCAGATTTGCAAAGGTCTCATCTAAATCTTGAACCAGAGTTGCTTCTGTCCTTGCTTTTGACCACTATGTCATCCATGTAGGCTTCTACATTTCGTGCATTTGAGGCTCAAAAGCCGCCATGGACTACTTTGCAAACGTTGAACCAGCATTCTTTAGCCCAAAAGGCATCCGTACAAAACAAAGATGTGCCACATGGGGTGATGAATGCGTTTTCTTCATCCTCTTCTGCCATGAAGATCCGATGATATCCTCGAGTATGCATCAAGAAATGAAAGCAAATCACATCCAGCCGTGGAGTCAACAATCTGGTCGATGCGCCGCAAGGAAATGGGTCTTTGGGACAAGCTTTATTAACATCCGTGAAGTCGATACAAAGTCTCCATTTCCCATTTGCCTTGTGACAACTACAGGATTGGCCAACCACGAGGATGGAGCACTCCTCCGACAAGGCCTGCTGCTTCCAATTCTTGATCTCTTCGCAATGAACTCTTGGCGCCCACCGCTCGCTTTCGACTTTCGCTTGACGGGCCGCATGAGGACAAACAGCTAAGTGGTGCTCAATTACTTTCCTGGGAACACCGGGATGTCGACGGTTGCCATGCAAACACGGCGACGTTCACCGCTGAGAAAGCAACGAGCGCCTTCCTATTTAGGGTCGAGAGTGGCACCGATGGTGAAGGTACCACCAAGCCGCCCTCCTTGGCGGGCACCTTCTGGTCTTTGGTGGAGCTGCCATCGCCTTCTTGCACTTGCCGGTGGAGCTCGATGGTGCTCCTCGACGGTAGCGCAGCACCGAGGAGGTGCGCTTGCCGAGTGGGCATCGAGATCTTGCCGGACTTGGTCTTCTTCTTCCCCGGAGCTTCAGCGGCAAGTGAGTTGTTATCCTGCGCAGCTGCTGCCTCCCGTAGATCTTGTCGGCGCAGATAAGAGCATCCTTCTTGTCGCCATGGACAGAAATGACACTTATCGGGCTCGCATCTTGAGCAAGTTGTATGCATAATGAGAGGCCGCCATGAACTTGGCGAGTGCCGGACGCCAAGTATCCCATTGTAAGGCAATGGAAAATCAGCAACGCCGAACGTGACCTCTCAGTCCTGAAGTTTAGCTCGCTGCCAAATGTTACCGCAACGTGATCTTCCCTTCGCTTGCTCCTTCCGGATTGATTCTTGAATGTGCCGCCTCTTCGAGCTCGCTGTCGTGGATCCGTAGTTTCGAGCACCGCGAGGAGATCAGGTTTGCCGCCCCGCCATTAACTAGCATCTTGGTGACCTTGAGGTTGCGGATAGATGGTGAGACCAACATCGGCAAGCACCGACCGCAGTTATGCGATCAGGGTGGTCCTCAATATCAAAGATGATAGGCATGCTGACCATTTCGAGGCTTATGGATTCTTCGATGGTTCTCGCTGCATTAACTTCCCGCATCCATCGCTTGAGTTTGCGTGAAGTATGCGCAGAAGCACCGCTGTCAATGCAGAGGACCTCGTGCTTTCAAACTCCAGCTCATCGGTCTTGTCGCTTCCATATCTTCATCGCCGCTGCCGTTTTCATCCTTGTCGCGACCGCGGAGGTCTGTCTCTTGCCGCCGCTTGGCCTTGCTGCGGCCCTCCCCCGCCGGGTCGCTTGCTGCCTTTCCCCAGACCTTCCCTGGTTTTCTCCTTGTCGCTACCGCCAGACTCAGCCTTCTGCTGTTCAACAAGCTGTTCGACCTTCTTGCAGCTCGAGGTCATGGCCCTTGGTGCGGTGGATCTTGCAAGATCGCTTGTTGAGCTGTCCCGCTTGTCGGCGTCACCACAGTGGGGAGTCGGTGCCAGCCGCAACCTCCTTGCCGGAGCCACCAACTTTGGCTTTCTTGGCGGCACCACCGCTGCCGGACTGCTCGACAACTAGCACCTTTGCTCTTCTTCCTTCTGTTGTTCCGCCGCTCTTCTTCACCGGGCGTCTCTTCACTATCGATCCTGCTTCGTGATTTTCTCCCGAGTCTCGCTTCTTCAAAGACGCACACTTGTCGGCCAGGCATACAGCTCATCGACGCCCTGACTTTCACATCGCCATCTCCTCCTCATCCTGCGGTTCCGCGACGCTCGATGAAACGACCGATCACCGCGGCAGGGTGACATCCGGGATGTTGTAGTGCACACGGCTGAATCTCTGAATGAACTTGCGCAGGACTCTCCTTCCTTATGGGCGACCAGATGAAGGTCGCCTTCTTGGCCATGAGGCTTGTGGTCACCGTGAAGGCGCCGACAAACTGATGGCATAGATCCGCCCAAGAGGATATGGATCCGTCCGCAAGTGCATGAGCCAAGATCTCGACATTGGGCTTGAGTACCAGGGGAAGTAGTTGGCGAGGATTTTGTCGCCTCGCCCCCCGCAGCTTGCACCGCCGATGGTGTAGATGCCGAGGAACTCCGACGGATGCGCCTTGCCATCGCATTTCTCGCATGTCCGGCTTGAAATTTTTCTTGCCGGGCCATCGGACTTGGCGCAGCTCACGAGTGAACGCAGGGCAACCTACCGCAGATGGCAAGTCGCCGGTTCTTCGGGCGCATGCATATCGACACAGAGGGCCCAGCGCGCTGGTCGGATTGACGCCGCGCTTTCTTCGGCGCTGGCGCGAAGTTCGAAAGGCCTTCTTGTTGCCGCTCTCGAAGAACTTGGCGCTGATCACGGCGAGCTCGTGGATCCGGCGACGCGTGGAGTCGCTGCCGAGGTGTATCCGATTTAGCCGGTGATCTTGGCCTTCGGGTGGGGAGTGCATGGTGGTTGCACCCCACTGTTTCGCCCGCCACCGCTCGCGGCCTTGTCGCCTTCGCCGAAGCGATGTAGTTGGTTGTCATGAGCTGCCGCCGTTGGCAAAGCCGATGAGACTCTGGATGGTGGCCCTCCATTCGTCGACCTTGTCGGCTGTTGGGGGTGGTTGCCACATCCAAGTATGTACCATTTTGTCGACAGCATGCTGTACAGAAGAAGACTCAACGGGGTGAAATTGAAGTGTATTCACCGGGAAGATGGATGGCTGTTGTCGAGATACACAGAGGCATATGTGGTCACCTTATTGGCGAAGAGCACTTGCCGCAAAGCTTTCCGCAAGGTTTCTTCGCCGACAGCCTCCAGATGCAACCGCACAAGTAACCAAGTGTGAAGCGTGCAGGCCCATTCCAAGCAGATACACCAGCCAGCTCAAGCTCTCCGTGACGCATCCTTTATCCCGACCATTTTCGTCCGGGGCTCGACATTTCGCCCTTTCCCCGAAGTTGTCGGGGCTTTGAGTACTTGTACGCTGTAATCGATAAGTTCACAAAGTGGCGGAAGTGGAAGCAAGGAGGAAGGTGACGGCACACCCGCCAGCCAAGTTCTTCAAGTCGATTGTTTGCTGCTTTGAATTCCTAACAGATCCTCACCGACAACGCACACAGCTTCACGAAGCTGCACCTTCATGCAAAGACGCCCAAGATCTTGGCGCCAAGGTCTGTTTTGCTTCGTTGCTCATTCGAGAAGCAACCGCTGCTGCAGAGGGCAATGCTGAAGTGTGGCGCGGCTCAAGACCAGAACTTTTGACAAAGCTGCACAAGTGCGAAGAAACTGGATTGAGGAGCTGCCGGTGGTTCTTGGTCGATCAGAAGACGACACCAAATCGAGCCACCGCCGTACACCTTTCGCCTAGTCTATGGAGCAGAGGCAGTTCTCCTGTGGAACTCAGATATGGGTCACCTCGAGTACTCGCTATGATGAGCTTGAGCAAGAGCAGCTGCAACAAGATGACGCTACTACTCCTTGAGGAGGACCGCCTTCGTATACCTGTATGAGCTGCTCGTTATTCAGCAAGCTTTAAGCCGCTACCATAGCCGCAGTTAGTGCCGGTTCGAGGAAGGCGACTTGTTCTTCGGGCGCCGCCAGTCCCGCCACGAATTCCAACAAGTTGACGCCAAAGTGGGAAGGCCCTTATCGGGTGAAACGAGTCACTAGGCCTCGGCGCTGTCCGCTTTGAGACCGAAGATGGCATTCCGTGAGCAACTCCTGAACATTGAACATCTTCAGAAGTTTTACTCAGAGGGCGCGTTGTCGGAACTGCTCGCAAACCACCTTTTGTACAAGTCTTGCCGATGTTGCATGTAATCCTTTGTACAAAGCTACGCGAGACCCGCATAAGTAGTTTCATGTGTTGCGCACAACTTGTCAACTACATGCTTTCATCATCATTTTGCATGTGTTATCTAACATTTTGTGCAGCATCCACGCCTCGTAAGCAATAACGAGCCACAAGGCTCCATAACTTTATTTTCTTCTCTTCTTTCTCAAAGAAAGGAAGGTTCCTTCACCCACAAGTTAACCAGGGGAAGGAGAAGATAATGCCATGGACCAAGCGTTGCTCGAGGAAGTTTCACCTTATTGGGAAGCAAACAATGTAAAGCTTGTTGCCAAAGTTTGAGCAATCAGTTTTTAAATTTTTAAGTTATCTTCCTCGAACGATAGTACTTTGTATGGAAAACCCAGCGCCGGAGGAACTAATCAGAGCTAGTTGCGCCTTTACTTTGTTTCGAGTCCACTCAACAACTTAAGTGAGCTGCAACTAGTTGCTAAAGGTTGTTGTCGGAGGCGGCACCGCCAAAGAAGCTGCCGACGTTCGCGACTCAACGCCATGCAAAGGTGTCCGCGCCGACAAGTTCCCTAAAAGCGTAGGGCACAAACATACAAAGGAAGGAATCAAGTAAAGGAAATAACATTGCAATCATTGCCTAAGATAGAGTTATATTAAAAAAAATGCTTGTCGTAGATCTAATAAATTGTTCTCCTAAACATGATCAGCAGCGACAAGGGAAAGATAAAATTGGCGGCCTAATCCACGCGGTCGCCATCAACCCGCTTGATCTTGCCCACCTTGTCAACAATGGGTGCGACAAGGGCTTTGAGCGCCCACGCCAACATCTCGGGCGGCAGGATCCGAGGACGCCATGGCGAGGTTGAGGCCTGGATTGCGGAAGGCCACCTTCATTAACACCTTCGAGAGCTCCGCGCAGATTTGGCGCGATTCTCGCCACTGCTGGGGATCTCTTCCCGAGTCGCTGGAGAGCCGCCACCACGCCTTGAGGAACAAGCTGAGCTTGGCGCTGGGTTGAGGCGCTGTCGGAGGAGTACCCGAGATCCACCATCCCCAGCCGCACAGCTCCTTGTCGATGGCGGCGGCGATATTCACAAGACCCTCGGTCCAAGGCTCCACATTCTCCCCGAAAGTGCTCTGGCAGTGAGAGCACTCGCCAGCCAGCTCCTCGCTGGCCTTGATCTTCCAACAGGCCCACCTCCCGCCTCCTGGCGCCGGCCCAGCCGCTCGTGATCGTGGTGGTCAGCTTCAGCTCAAGATCTGCTTTGGAGTCCTTGGCGGCGCTGAGCCTTAGCTCTTCTCGGCGAGACGGCGCTGCAGCTCGCCAAGAGTGTAGGCGCCCTTCGGCCAGGCTTGAGTGCAGCAAGCCCCGCCGCTTCTAGAGATTGGCCTCCACCATGCCACCTTCATCTCCAACTCTTTCTTCTAGGACTCGCAGCTGCGGCAAGATCTTTTGCTTCCTTAAGAGCCCCGCCATGACTCCTCGCCGACAAGCTCCTCCTCGTGGCTGTCAAGGATGATCTTCGCGCGCTTGCCGCCTTCTCGCACGGATAGCTTCTCGCAGCGAGCCGCGCTTCTTCAACCTCTCGCTTCTCGAGGATGAAGGCTTTGCGCGCCAACACTTGCTCCCGCCTTCGCCAAGGACCGGAGAGCTTCGATTGATTCCCTGAGCTCCTCCGCTTTCTATGTTCCGCCTTCCCCGCGATGCGCCTCGATTCCGCTTATTTGCCGGGCGCGTAGAGCGACAACAGCTTTTTCAAAGAGCTCGCTTCCTCCTCAGACTCGCTGCAGCTGCATGGCGCTGTCGACCAGCGACAGCCCCAGGCCGAGGCGAAGCAGCTCATCAAGGTCTTCCTTCGACCGCGCCCTGAGCTCGATGCCCGTGGAGCTTGATGAAGACGCCATCGCCAGCCTTCGATAGGCGCCTGGCTGGGCTCTTCGAGCCCGACGCTGCACTGGCGGAGGATCGGCGGTCGGCGTAGCGCCGGGCGCCTCAAGGCGCCGTGGTCGCCAAGACGATCGCTGCACTGCTGCCTTTGCGGCGGCAGCCTTGGCGGCCTCTTCGCCGCGCGACCCATCAGCGCCAAGCCTCTTCCTCCATGGTGGCGACGCCGCTGCTGCTGCCCCTCCGCCGGGCGACTCGGGCCCATCGGCTCACAAGCGGATAGATCCGACGACCGACAAAGAAAGAACAGTCAAGCAAATGTTCAAAAGAAAAAAGAAGAAAAGAACCCAAGGGAAATTTTCACGCAAGAGGATTACCTGCAATGGGATTCGCAGCCATGGTCTCACCACCGGAGGATCACCGGTGCTGTCCTCGCCGGAGAAGTCTCCTTGCCGGAGAACGCCCTTGCCGGGAATTCTCCTTGGCGCGTAGTCGGCAGATGGAATTTCGAGCGCTTCCGGCACTCCCGGCGAGGCTGCTCGCCCTACACAAACCAACAACAGATATCAACAAAGAAAGAGCACCCATGCACGCCTAACAAGAAGAAGTAAACCATATACTTACGCTGGGGTCAGGCTGGGGCTGCTTTGAGGAAGGGTTGCCGGTCCGCAAGGGGGTCTCAGACGCGCCTCAAGGCTACCGGGGATCGCCCCGATGACAACCACCGGGTCTTGGCTCTTCGACGCCTTCTGGCCAGCGTCCCCGAAAAGGAAAGAGTTCAGAATGAAGCAAATCAGATGCAAGACGAAGCAACAAAATTGAAGAAATACAAGCACAATATAGAAGCTACTCTTCTTCTTCCTTGTCGGAGCTGAGCGGAGAGGTCACCCTGCTCGCCTCCGTGCGACGAGGCGGAGGAGAAAGTTCCTCGACCGCTTGGTGGGGGTGGCAGCGGTGGCTCGGGAGGATCCCGCCTCGCTTGTTGCAGCGGTGGGTGCTCCTGCTGAACAAGATTTTCCATGTAGAGCTGCTGCAGACGGCGCTAGCGGTTGTTGGCCTGCTTCTCACCGCTCTGCCTCGCCCCCGGTTTTATGGAGACGCCCCTTGGTGGAGCTGGTGCTCCGCTGGCAGGCTGCTAGATGGTGGGGAAGCGCCGGGTTCGCTCGACCGCCTCGGTTCAGCAAGCTCCTCCCGCCGCAAACTCCCTTCGCCGGGCAAGGCTTGCCGCCCGCTGCCTCTCGCCTCCACGTGAACCCGACGCGCCAATGCAAGTCGCCGCCGCCTCCAGCTCGTGGCGCGCTGCATCTCGCCGTCGGTGGTGTCGCGGTGAGCCTCTTCGCTTGTCGGGCGCACCGACACTTCTTCCAAACTATCGAAGAACCGCCGACGACGCCGTTCAAGGTTTTTGCCAGTGTTGGAACGATCCTATGCGAATCGCACAACGGCATCATCGCATGGATGCGGTCGAGCAAAGAGTTGTTGCATAATGGAACGACTCCCCTCGGCAACCTAAACCACTCGGGGTGATCGGGGTCGGTTTGAACAGCTCTAGCAGCATCGCATACAACTCCAAGACAAGAAATTGAAGTTGAGGCCCGGCGCAGCCTCATGATGTCCGCCGATTTTGGAACTCCCAAGCAGGCCTTCTCCTCTCCTGCAAGGGGCGGCGCGGGCGGCGAGGAAATCTGCGCCAACAATACTTACGGTGAGTCCGCAAGCCCGAGGCACAAGATCCGGTCACAGAATCTTCAACCTAGCATCTTCCGCCGCCAAGTTGTTCCAATCGCTGTCGCAACACTATTGAGTTTGGCGGGCAGTGAAGGGCTGCGGTTCTCCTCAACGATCCAACACCAATCGGCTTTCTACTCCTCCCACTTGCCGCGGAGCTCTCCTTCCAGATAGGCTTCTTTCTTGCCGATCCTTGAGATCCAAGCAATCCCTCCAAGTGGCTCTCTCTCTCAACGCTGGGCATGAAGAAGTGGCGGAAGAGGGCTACATTTGGTGGATTCTCGACAAAGTTTTCGCAAAGGTGTGCGAAAACTGCCATGGTCGACAGCATTGGGGTGAAATCAAGGAGGCGAAGCCGTAGGTGTTCATGATATCGCAGAAAAATTAGAGAAGGGCGCAGAGCCCGCAATAGAAGAAAAGCGCCAAGAAGGTACCCAGCTAGGGGCTAAATCACAAGCAATGGCTGGGAGTACCTTCAGACGCTGGATGCGCCTGCCTCCGCCGACTGAACAAGTAGTAGTCCTCTCACCTTTGCGCCGAGCTGGGGGAGACGGCCCGCCTTTCGCAGCGCCATGAGCCGCTGCGCCGTCGATTTCACGCCTTTCCCTTATCGGCTGGAGCCATGGCGGAGGCGGTGGAGGAGACCGACGCGCTGATGGCGCTGGTGGCGATGGAAGTGAGCGCTGCTCTTCGCACTAGAGAAGAAGGGGGAGCGGTGGTTTTCAAGATGAGACAAAGAATGGCGAGGTGGACGACTTGCCCCTGCTTCCTGTTTATAAGGAGGGAGAGGGGCGGACGCCCGCTTTTCCAAATAAAGAAACCCCCATGATCTCTCCCACGACGCCACGCTCGGGCGCAGGCTGTCTGTGGGGACGGGTGGGTCCGGAGTGTTACGGCGTGATCCAGGCCGCAGATGCCTGCAGACTGCTTTTGGGCCCGCCCAACAGCACTCGCACCATGTGTGGCCCAGTTCGGCTCTCTGCTGGTGTACTAGAGTAGGGGTACCCTAGTATCCCGAACTCGCACGGGCAGCTTGCAGCACTCGCGGCAAGGCCTACTGGTGACCGCTTAAGTCCTCCGTGGTTCCTTTGGAGCCATTCAAAACAAAGTATTTAAGCCAAGGAGATAAGGCCCCGCAAGAGGAGCTTGCCGGAAGGCCACACAAGGCACGCAGAAGACAAGACCCCGCAAGAGGAGCTTGCCGGAAGGCCCGTGAGCGACAAGCTTCCGGACGCGACAAGGATTCAGCATGCAAGGCGCTTTGCCGCGGCAGGCAACCACTTTTATCTCCGCCCACCATCCACCAACGTGTCGCCATGGGACCATTCCAGCGCCAAGGTCAAGAGGTCAGGCGGCCAATGAGAGCAGCGGTAAGCGGCACCGACAAGAGTGCCATCGTGGCAAGCGGTGGCGCCCCGACGGTCCCTCACAGTAATGTTTAGGCGACATGGACGGCATTTAATGCTTTTGTTCTTGTCGTTAGAGTTAGGTAGAATACACTCTACAAAGTAGCTGTACCAACCACAACTCATTTTCCTGCTTTTTGCACTTGTTCACGCTACACCGTTGGTGACCCCTTGAGCATATAAAAGGAGGCCCATGCGCAACGTGAGAGGAGGTCTGACCGATTCAAACCAGAGACACTCATGCTAGGTCTTGTAGCTCCCATATCTCTAGCAAGAACACAATACAATCAAACAAGCAGCAAGAGGAGTATTACCTCCTGGAGAGCTCCAAGCTGGGTAAACTGCTCAGCCACCGATCTGCTCTTCGGGCGACTCCGCCTCCTGCCGAACCGAAAGGGGCTCGGTCCGCCGGTCCCATAGGTGTTCGTGGGTTACGATCAACTTCCCCGACATCTTTCCTGTCGGTGTACTAGAGTAGGGGTACCCTAGTATCCCGAACTCGTGCACGGGCAGTTGCAGCACCCCGCAGCAAGGCCTGCCTGGTGACCGCCTAAGTCCTCCGTGGTTCCTTTGGAGCCATTCAAAAATAAAGTATTTAAGCCAAGGAGACAAGGCCCCGGCAAGAGGAGCTTGCCGGGAAGGCCACTCAAGGCACGCAGAAGACAAGACCCCGCAAGAGGAGCTTGCCGAAGGCCCGTGAGCGACAAGCTTCCGGACGCGACAAGGATTCAGCTGCAAGGCGCTTTGCGCGGCAGGCAACCACTTTATCTCCGCCTCCAGCTCATCCACCAACGTGTCGCCATGGGACCATTCTAGGCGCTGCGTGTCAAGAGGTCAGGCGCCAGCGGAGAGCAGCGTAAGCGGCGCCGACAAGAGTGCCATCGCGGCAAGCGGTGGCGCTTCCCGACGGTCCCTCACAGCACTATTTAGGCGATATGGATGGGCATTTAATGCTTTTGTCCCTTGTCGCCGAGTTAGGTAGAATACACAGCACAAAGTAGCTGTACCAACCGCAACTCATTTTCCCGCTTTTGCCCTTGTCTACGCTACACCTGTTGGTGACCCCTTGAGCATATAAAAGGAGGCCCATGCGCAACGAGAGGAGGTTCGACCATTCAAAACCAGAGACACTCATGCTAGGTCGTAGCTCCCATAGCTCTCTAGCAAGAACACAATACAATCGACAAGCAGCAAGAGGAGTATTATCTCCGGAGAGCTCCTGCCGGGTAAACTGCTCGGTGCTTTGCCTCGATCCGCTTCTTCGTGGCGATCTCTCGCCTCCCCGCCGAACCGAAGGGGCTGGTCCGCGGTCCCATAGGTGTTCGTGGGTTACGATCAGCTTCCCCGACAATCGGCCTGCGTGTCGGTGTACTAGAGTAGGGGTACCCTAGTATCCCGAACTCGTGCACGGGCAGTTGCAGCACCCCGTGGCAAGGCCTGACTGGTGACCGCCTAAGTCCTCCGTGGTTCCTTTGGAGCCATTCAAAAACAAAGTATTTAAGCCAAGGAGACAAGGCCCCGGCAAGAGGAGCTTGCAGGGAAGGCCACTCAAGGCACGCAGAAGACAAGACCCCGGCAAGAGGAGCTTGCCGGGAAGGCCACTCAAGGCACGCAGAAGACAAGACCCCGCAAGAGGAGCTTGTCGGAAGGCCCGTAGTTTACAAGCTTCCGGACGTGACAAGGATTCAGCCGCTGGTAAGGCGCTTGCCGCGCAGCAACCACTTTATCTCCGCCTCCAGCCATCCACCAACGTGTCGCCATGGGACCATTCCAGCGCCGCTGTCAAGAGGTCAGGCGGCCAGCGGAGAGCAGCGGTAAGCGGCGCCGACAAGAGTGCCATCGTGGCAAGCGGTGGCGCCCCGACGGTCCTCGTTGTAATCGTTTAGGCGATATGGACGGGCATTTAATGCTTTTGTCCCTTGTCACCGAGTTAGGTAGAATACACTGCACAAAGTAGCTGTACCAACCGCAACTCATTTTTCCTGCTTTTGTTCTTTGTCTACGCTACACCTGTTGGTGACCCCTTGAGCATATAAAAGGAGGCCCATGCGAACGAGAGGAGGTTCACTCATTCAAACCAGAGACACTCATGCTAGGTCGTAGCTCCATAGCTCTCTAGCAAGAACACAATACAATCAGACAAGCAGCAGAGGAGTATTATCTCTCCTGAGAGCTCCGGTTGGGTAACCGCTCGTGTGCTTCGCCGATCTGCTCTTTTCAGGCGACCTCCGCCCCTACCGAACCGAAGGGGCTCGGTCCACCGTCCCATAGGTGTTCGTGGGTTACGATCAGCTTCCCCCAATCGCCTGCGTGGTCGGTGTAGAAGAGTAGGGTACCCTAGTATCCCGAACTGCACGGGCAGTTGCAGCACTCGCTGCAAGGCCTGCCTGGTGACCGCCATGTCCTCCGTGGTTCCTTTGGAGCCATTCAAAACAAAGTATTTAAGCCAAGGAGACAAGGCCCCTGCAAGAGGAGCTTGCCGAAGGCCACTCAAGGCACGCAGAAGACAAGACCCCGCAAGAGGAGCTTGCCGGAAGGCCCGTGAGCGACAAGCTTCCGGACGCGACAAGGATTCAGCCATGCAAGGCGCTTGCCAGCGCAGCAACCACTCTTTATCTCCGCCCAGCTCATCCACCAACGTGTCGCCATGGGACCATTCCAGCGCCATGTCAAGAGGTCAGGCGGCCAGCGGAGAGCAGCGGTAAGCGGCACGACAAGAGTGCCATCGTGGCAAGCGGTGGCGCCCCGACGGTCCTCACAGAATCGCTTAGGCGATATGGACGGGCATTTAATGCTTTTGTCCTTGCCGCCGAGTTAGGTAGAATACACTGCACAAAGTAACTGTACCAACCGCAACTCATTTTCCCTGCTTTTGCCCTTGTCTACGCTACACCTGTTGGTGACCCCTTGAGCATATAAAAGGAGGCCCATGCGAACGAGAGGAGGTTCACCATTCAAACCAGAGACACTCATGCTAGGTCTTGTAGCTCCTATAGCTCTCTAGCAAGAACACAATACAATCGCACAAGCAGCAGAGGAGTATTATCTCCCGGAGAGTTCCGGCTGGGTAACTGCTCGTGTGCTTCGCCGACCGCTTCTTTGTGCGACTCTCCGCCCCGCCGAACCGAAGGGGCTCGGTCCGCCGTCCCATAGGTGTTCGTGGGTTACGATCAGCTTCCCGACATCTTTGGTGCGCCAGAAGGCCGAGGCTGTGTGAACTCTGATCCAGCGCTCACACGAGCAACATCTTCATCATCTTCATCAACATGCCATCGAAGAAGAAGGCTTCGCGGCAGCGGAGCCGCCCACGCCAATCCCGCCACCACCGAGCAAACGGGTGGCGGGTAGACGCCGCGAAGAACGGGCGCCGACGTAGGAGCCTGCGACGCTGCCAAGTCCAAAGACAAGGCCGCGCAGACCTCGGCGTCAGACACGCACCGCGCCCATCTCAGAGGCGCGGGACCGACAGCGCCATGGTATTCATAGTACCATACGCCATTGGATCAAGATCGAGCCGGTGGATCCCGAGGCCTCAAGACCAGCTTGCACGCCGGCTATGCCGGCACAAGCGAGGCACGGTTCTCGACGGGATATGCTCCTTCTAACATAGTTAGAAGTCCGGCATATCCCGCCTCGCACCATTCGCCATTGCCACCCACCACTCCAGCGGAAGCCTTGGCGAGAGCTCAATCGCTTAGACTACCCTCCAACAGCCGACAAGGTCGATTTAATGGAGGGCCACCATCCGAGTCTCATCGGCTTTGCTAACGGCGATGTTCATGGCAACTAACTACATCGCTGCCGCGGGCGAGACGACAAGGCACGAGCCGGTTGCGAATCTAAACCTGTGGGGTGCAACCACCATGCACTCCCACCTGTAAGGCCAAGATCACCAACTCGTCGGATCCACCTCGACAATGACTCCACCGCTGCATCGGATCCACGAGCTCGCCGTGATCAGCGCCAAGTTCTTCAGGAACGGCAACAAGAAGACGCCGAACTCGCATCGAGCGCGAAGAGAAGCGCGACGTCAATCCGACAGCGCTACCGGGCCCTTTGTCGATATGCATGCACCAGGGGAACCAGTGACTTGGCGACGCTGTAGGTTGCGCCATGCTCACTCGTGAGCTGCGGCAAGTCCAAAGGCCCAAAGAAGAAGAATTTCGCCGACGCGCTGAGAAGTACGATGGCAGGACGATCCGTCGGAGTTCCTCAAAGATCTACACCATCGCGTGCAAGCCGCGGGGACGAGACGACAAAATCTCGCCAACTACTTCCCACCGTACTCAAGCCCAATGTCGATCTTGGCTCATGCACTTGCCGGACGGATCCATATCCTCTTGGCGGATCTATGCCATCAGCTTGTCGGCGCTTTCACAGCGCCACAAGCCTCATGGCCAAGAGAGCGACCTTCATCTCGCCGCCTGAAGGAAGGAGAGTCCTCGCAAGTTCATTCAGAGATTCAGCCGTGTGCACTACAACATCCCGTATGTCCACCCCGCCGCAGGATCAGCAAGCGCTTTCATCGTAACGCGTAACCGCAGGATGAGGGAGGAGATGGCGATGTGCAAAGTCAAGGACGCCGCGAGCTGTATGCCCCGCCGACAAGTGTGCACGTGCCGAAGAAGGGAGGAGACTCTCAGAGAAAATGCGTAAGCAGGATCTCGATAGTGAAGAGACCGCCCGCGAAGAAGAGCCGCGATGGAACAATGTAAGGAAGAAGAGCAAAGAGGTGCTAGTTGTTGAGCAGTCCGCAACGGTGGTGCCGCCAAGAAAGCCAAAGTTGGTGGCTCGCAAGGAGGTTGCCGCTGGCACCGATCGCCAAATCGCGGCCGGCCGACAAGCAGTGACAGCTCCAACAAACAAGATCGCAAGATCCACCGCACTAAGGGCCATGACCTCCAGAGCTGCAAGAAGGTCGAACAGCTTGTTGAACAGCGTAAGGCTGAGTACGAGCGCGCGACAAGGAGAAGGCCCAGAAGGTGCCGGGGAGCTGGCAAGAATTGACCCGGCCGGGAGGACGCCGCGCAAGGCCAAGCAGCGGCAAGGAGACAGACCTCCCGCGTCGCGATAAGGATGAAGACGACGACGACGATGAAGATATGGAAGACGACGAGACCGATGAGCAGGAGTTTCGAAAGCCACAGAGGTCCTTCGCGCTGACGGCGGTGCTTCAGCATACTTCACACCGCCAACTCAAGCAGTGGATGCGGAAGTTAATGCAGCGTAACCATCCGTAGAGTCACGCAAGCCTCTCGAAATGGTCCAAGACGCCTATCATCTTTGATATTGAGGACCACCCCGATCGCATAATCGAGGTCGGGTGCTTGCCGATGTTGGTCTCACCAACTATCCGCAACCTCAAGGTCACCAAGATGCTAGTTGACGGCGGGCCGCTTAAACCTGATCTCCTCCGTGGTGCTCCGTAAACTTCAGATCCTCGACAATGAGCTCAAGAGACCGCACATTCCAAGGAATCAATCCAGAAGGAGCAAGTCAAGGGAAGATCACGCTGTTCGTAACGCTTGGCAACGAGCTAAACTTCAGGATCGAGAGGGTCACGCTCGACGTTGCTTGATTTTCCATTGCCTTACAATGGGATACTTGGTCGCCCAGCGCCGCCAAGTTCATGGCAGCCTCTCATTATGCATACAACTTGCTCAAGATGCCAGGCCCGATAAGTGTCATTTCTGTCATGGCGACAAGAAGGATGCTCTTATCTCGCGCCGACAAGATCTACCGGAGGCAGCAGCTGCAACAGATAGCAAGTCACTTTCCACTGAAGCTCCCGGGGAAGAAGAAGACCAAGTCCGCAAGAGCTCGATGCCCACTCCGCAAGCGCACTCCTGAGTGCTGCGCTACCGCCGAGGACGCACCATCGAGCTCCACCGCAAGTGCAAGAAGACGATGGCAGCTCCACCAAAGACCAAGAAGGTGCCCGCTAAGGAGGACGGCACCGGTGGTACCTTCACCATCGCCCACTCTCGACCCTAAATAGGAAGGCGCTGCTGCTTTCCTCGGGCGAACGCCGACGTGTTTGCATGGCAACCGCCCCGACATCCCCGTGTTCCTGTGAAAGTAATTGAGCACCACTTAGCTGTCTCGTCCTCATGCGCGCCCGCCAAGCGTAAAGTCGTGAAGCAGCAAAGGAGCGCCAAGAGTTCATTGCGTAAGAGATCAAGAAATTGGAAGCAACAGCCTTGTCGAGGAGTGCTCCATCCTACGTGGTTGGCCAATCCTGTAGTTGTATCGCAAGGCAAATGGGAAATGGAGACTTTGTATCGACTTCACAGATGTTAATAAAGCTTGTCCCAAAGACCCATTTCCCTTGCCGCAAGATCGACCAGATTGTTGACTCCACGGCTGGATGTGATTTGCTTTCATTTCTTGATGCATACTCAGATATCATCGATCTTCATGGCGTAAGAGGATGAAGAGAAACCGCATTCATCACCCCATGTGGCACATACTGCTTTGTACGGATGCCTTTGGGCTAAAGAATGCTGGTTCAACGCTTGCAAGAGTAGTCCATGACGCTTTTGAGCCGCAAATGCACGTAAATGTAGAAGCCTACATGGATGACATAGTGGTCAAAAGCAAGGACAAAGCAACTCGGGTTCAAGATTTAGATGAGACCTTGCAAATCTGCGCAAGATCAACCTCAAGCTCAACCCCGAGAAGTGCGTGTTTGGAGTCCCTTCCGCAAGCTTCTCGGTTCTTCGTGTCTCAGCGGGAATTGAAGCCAATCCCGACAAGATCAAGGCCATTGAGCAGATTGAAGCACCAAAGCGCCAAGGATGTACGAAGACTTGCCGGTTGCGTGGCTGCTCTCAGAGGTTTATCTCTAGGTTCGCTGAACGCACCTCGCCATTTTTCAAGATTTTGAAAAGGCAGGTCCAATGAAATGGACTCGGCGGAGGCTGCGCTGCAGACTTAAAGAGGTACCTGTCCTCCACTCCAATACTTGTCGCACCTAGGCCACAAGAGAAGTTGTTGCTATATATAGCGGCAACCAATCAAGTGGTTAGTGCTGCGTTAGTAGCGAAAGGGAGGCGATGATGAGCCGGCAACCAAGGCAGATGCATCCAAATGACAAGCTGGGGCTTCACCGACAAGCTCGTCCCGATAAGGATGGATCTCGCAAGCGCGCGTAGAAGATACGTAAAAGGATGGTGCAGCGCCCAGGTTACTTTGTCGGCCCTTCTGCAGGGGCTAGGTCAAGGTACTGTGTGCAGAAATTGCTTTTCGCCTCCTCATGGCCTCGAGAAAGCTGCGCCATTACTTCCAAGCACATGAGATCACAACGCCACCGCTTCCCAAGAGGATATTGCAAAATCCGTAAGCAAAGTGCAGGATTGTCGAGTGGGCACTAGAACTGTCAAGCTTTGGCCTCAAGTTTGAAAGCACTTCAACTATCCAAAGCAGTAGCATTGGCAGAGTTTATAGCAGAATGGACGCCAACGCAGATGAAGAAATTCCGAGACGAGCATCCCCGCCAAGGAAGCAAGCAAAGAATGGCTGATGTACTTTGATGGTGCCTTCGCTGCAAGGCGCCGTGCGGGCGTGTCGCTTGTCGCACCCACCGGAGAGCACCTCAAGTACATAGTCCAAATGCACTTTCCCAAGGAGCAAGCAACAAACAATACCGCAGAGTATGAAGGTTTGCTTGCCGGTCTCGTGAATTGCGTAGACCTTGGGATCAAGAAGCTCATTGTCGTGGGTGACTCGCAGCTTGTCGTCCGCCAAGTAAACAAAGATTATCGAGTCCGCTGATGGAAGCCTACGTTGATGAAGTGAGAAAGCTAGAAGAGCACTTTGACGGCCCGCAGATGGAACATGTTCCAAGAGCTCGTAATGATATTGCCGATGGCTCGTCAAAGCGCGCCAGACTCAAGTTACCTGTGGAACCAGGGATTTTGTGCTCAAGTCGACTCAACCGATCGTAACGCCATCAATCGGACAGAACAAGAAGAGGAAGTTGATTTCGTGACTATTTTCCGCAGAGCTTCCCAAGCCGCCACCAAAAGGTCCCTTAATCAACACTAAGAGGCCGAGGAGCAGTCCGTCCCGACAAGCCCTAGGGTTTGTTCCGCTGAAGCGACGCCTCGACAAGTTTTGCTCGCAAGCTTGCCGGGAACATCAAGCTCCGCAGAGCCGCAGGTTCTGCCGAGAAGCGGATGTTCCCAAAGCAGCATATGTGCCTTTAGTCCTTGTTGTCGAGCCACAAGCTCCAAAGATGGGCACAAAGAGATTGTCCATTT
Source organism: Aegilops longissima (assembly GCA_021605205.1). Lineage (NCBI taxonomy): Eukaryota > Viridiplantae > Streptophyta > Magnoliopsida > Poales > Poaceae > Aegilops > Aegilops longissima. Next base: position 21,390 of record JAHIAM010004256.1, on the reverse strand, counting down.
CTTCGCACAGAGAACTTCCCAAGAGCAAGAAGAAGCGGAAAGAGTAGCCCGACACCAAGTATGTACCAGTTTGTCGACAAGATGCTGCATGTAAGAAGACTCAACGGGTGAAATTGAAGTGTATTCACCGGAAGATGGATGTAAGTTGCTGGCAGAGATACACGGAGGCATATGTGGTCACCACATTACAAGAAGAGCACTTGCCGCAAAGCTTTCCGCAAGGTTTCTTCTCGCCGACAGCCTCCGTGATGCAACCGCACAAGTAACCAAGTGTGAAGCGCAAGGCCCATTCCAAGAGGATACACCAGCCATCTCAAGCTCTCCGACGATCCCTTTATCCCGCCATTTTCGGTCTGGGGCTCGACATTCTCGCCCCTTTCCCGAAGTTGTCGGGGCTTTGAGTACTTGTACGCTGTAATCGACAAGTTCACAAAGTGGCCGGAAGTGGAAGCAAGGAGGAAGGTGACGACACAACCAGCCATCAAGTTCTTCAGTCGATTGTTTGCCGCTTTGGAATTCCTAACAGATCATCACCGACAATGGCACACAGTTCACGAGCCGCACCTTCATGCAAGACGCCCAAGATCTTGGCGCCAAGGTCTGTTTTGCTTCGTTGCTCATCCGAGAAGCAACGGTCAAGCGAGAGGGCAATGCAAGTGCGCGCTGGCTCAAGACCGAACTTTCGATAGGCTGCACAAGTGCGGAAGAAACTGGATTGAGGAGCTGCTGGTTCTTTGGTCGATCACGACGACGCCAAATCGAGCCACCGCCGCACACCTTTCGCCTAGTCTATGGAGCAGAGGCAGTTCTCCCCACGGAACTCAGATACGGGTCACCTCGAGTACTCGCTATGATGAGCTTGAGCAAGAGCAGCTGCGATAAGATGACGCTGCTCCTTGAGGAGGACCGCCTTCAGCGGCCAGACGAGCTGGTCGTTACAAAGAAGCTTTGCGCCGCTACCATAGCCGCAGTTAGTGCCGAAGTCTCGAGGAAGGCGACCTTGTTCTTCGGCGCTGCCAGTCCGCCAAGAATTCCAACAAGTTGACGCCGGTGGGAAGGCCTTATCGGGTGAAACGAAGTCACTAGGCTCGGCGCTGTCCGCTTTGAGACCAAGATGGCATTCCGTGAGCAACTCTCGAACATTGAACATCTTCGTAAGTTTTACTCAGAGGGCGCGGTTGTCGAACCTGTTCCGCAACCACCTTTTGTACAAGTCTTGCCGATGTTGCATGTAATCCTTTGTACAAAGCCGCGCAGACCTCTGCATAAGTAAAGTTCATGTGTTGCGCACAACTTGTCAACTACATGCTTTCATCATCATTTTTGCATGTGTTATCTAACATTTTGTGCAGCATCCACGCCCGGTAAGCAATAACGAGCCACAAGGCTCCATAACTTTATTTTCTCTTCTTTCTCTTTCTCAAAGAAAGGAAGGTTCCTTTGCCCACAAGTTAACCAGGGGGGAAGGAGAAGATAATGCCATGGACCAAGTGTTGCTCGAGGAAGTTTCACCTTATTGGGAAGCAAACGACATAAAAGCTAAGTTGCCAAAGTTTGAGCAATCAGTTTTTAAATTTTTAAGTTATCTTCCTCGAACGATAGTACTTTGTATGGAAAACCCAGCGCGAGGAACTAACTCAGAGCTAGTCGCGCTTCTTACTTTGTTTCGAGTCCACTAACAACTTAAGTGAGCTGCAACTAGTTGCATAAGGTTGTTTGTCGGAGGCGGCACCGCCAAAGAAGTCAGCCGACGTTCAAGACTCAGCCATGCAAAGGTGTCCGCTACCGACAAGTTCCCTAAAAGCGTAGGGCACAAACATACAAAGGAAGGAATCAAGTAAAGGAAATAACATTGCAATCATTGTCTAAGATAGAGTTATATTAAAAAAAAAGCTTGTCGTAGATCTAATAAATTGTTCTCCTAAACATGATCAGCAGCGAGAAGGGAAAGATAAAATTGGCGGCCTCATCCACGCGGTCGCCATCAACCCGCTTGATCTTGCCCACCTTGTCCACAATGGGTGCGACAAGGGCTTTGAGCACCTCCACGTCAGCATCCGGCAGCAGGGATCTGAGGACGCCGGCGAGGTTGAGGCCTGGATTGCGGAAGGCCACCTTCATCAACACCTTCTAGAGAGCTCCCGCGCAGATTTGGCGCGATTCTCGCCAACTGCTGGGATCTCTTCCCGAGTCGCTGGAGAGCCGCCACCACGCCTTGAGGAACAAGCTGAGCTTGGCGCTGGGTTGGAGGCGCCGGCGGAGAGTACCCAGATCCACCATCCCCAGCCCGCTGCTCCTTGTCGATGGCGGCGGCGATATTCACAAGACCCTTGGTCCAAAGCTCCACATTCTCCCCGAAAGTGCTCGGGCAGCAGTAGCACTCGCCAGAGCTCCTCGCTGGCCTTGATCTTTCCAATGTGCCCACCTCCCGCCTCCTTGGCGCCGGCCCAAATCCCGTGATCGTGGTGGTCACCAGCTCAAGATCTGCTTTGGAGTCCTTGGCGGCGCTGAGCTCGCTGATCCTCTCGGCGAGACGGCCCCGCAGCTTGCCAAGAGTGTAGGCGCCCTTCGTGCTCGTGATTGAGTGCAGCAAGCTCCTCGCCTCTTCTCGAGATTGGCCTCCACCGCGCCACCTTCATCTCCAACTCTTTCTTGGCGGCTCGGCAGCCGCGGCAAGATCTTTTGCTTCCTTAAGAGCCCGACCAAGTGACTCTCGCCGACAAGCTCCTCCTCGTGGCTGTCAAGGTTGATCTTCCGCGCGCCACTCGCCTTGCTGCGCCGGATAGCTTCGGCAGCGAGCCTCGCTGCTCTTCAACCTCTCGCTTCTCGAGGATGAAGGCTTTGCGCGCTTCTTAACAATTTGCTCCCCGCCTTCGCTAAGGACCGGAGAGCTTCCTCGATTGATTCCCGAGCTCCTCCGCTTTCTATGTTCCGCTCCCGCTTCGCGACAAGCGATTCCCCGGATTCCAGCTTGGCTTGCCGGGCGCGTAGAGCGACAACAGCTTTTTCAAGCAATGCCCTCCTCGACTCGCCGCTGCCGCTTGCTTGGCGCGACCAGCGACAGCCAAGTGGAGGCGAGTAGCTCTTCATCGAAGGTCTCTCCTTCGACCGCTGCCCTGGAGCTCGATGCCCAGGGGAGCTTGATGAAGACGCCATCGCCAGCCTTCAGATAGGCGCCGGGCTAGGGCTCTTCGGAGCCTGACGCTGCACCAGTGGCGGAGGGATCGGCGGTCGGCGTAGCGCCTGGCGCTGCTGCAGCCTCAGGGTCGTCAGTACGATCGCCAGACCCCTCGTCGGCCGTTGCGGCGGCAGCCTTGGCGGCCTCTTCACCGGCGGACCCATCGCCAAATTTCTTCCTCCATGGTGGCGACGCCGTTCGTTTGCTGCGCTGCCTCTCTCGACGGCGACTCGGCCCATCGGCTCAAGGGCGGATGGATCTGACGACCGCATAAAGAAAGAACAGTCAAGCAAATGTTCAAAAGAAAACAGAAGAAAAGAACCCAAGGGAAATTTTCACGCAAGAGGATTACCCGCAATGGGATCTGCAGCCATGGTCTCACCACCGGAGGATCACTGTGCTGTCCTCGCGGAGAAGTCTCCCTTGCCGGAGAACGCCCTTGCCGGGAATTCTCTGGCGGCGAGTCGAAGAAGATGGAATTTCGAGCGGCTTCCGGCACTCCCGATGAGGCTGCTCGCTCCTACACAAACCAACAATGATATCAACAAAGAAAGAGCACCCATGCACGCCTAACAAGAAAAGTAAACCATATACTTACGCTGGGCCAGCTGGGGCTGCTTGAGGAAGGGTTGCCGGTCCGCAGGGAGTCTCAGACGCCCTCCTGTTGCCACTGGGGATCGCCCTCGATGACAACCACCGGGTCTTGGCTCTTTCACGCCTCTACAGGCATTCAAAAGGAAAGAGTTCGTAATGAAGCAAATCAGATGCAAGACGAAGCAACAAAATTGAAGAAATACAAGCACAATATAGAAGCTTACTCTTCTTCTTCCTCGCCGGAGCCGAGCGCAGAGAGGTCAATTGCTCGCCTCCGTGCGACGAGGCGGAGGAGAAGGTTCCTCGACCGCTTGGCGGGGTGGCAGCGGTGGCTCGGGAGGATCCCGCCGCTTGTTGCAGCGGTGGGTGCTCCCTGCTGCAACAAGATTTCTGCATGTAGAGCCACAAGGCGCTGCGGTTGTTGGGTCTGCCCATCGCCTCTGCCTCGCCCCCGGTTTTATGGAGACGCCTTGGTGGAGCCGGGGCTCTGCTTACAGGCTGCTAGATGGTGGGAGGAAGCGCCTCGGTGGGTTCGCTCGACTCGCCTCGGTTCAGCAAGGTCCTCCTCGCCGCAAACTCCTTCGCCGCAAGGCTTGCCGCCTGCTACCTCGCCTCCACGATGAACCCGACGCGCCAGCCGCAGCAGCTGCCGCCGCCTCGCCGCAAACTCTTCGCCGCAAGGCTTGCCGCTCGCTGCTTCCTCTCGCCTCCATGATGAACCCGACGCGCCAGCGCAGCAGCTGCCGCCGCCTCCACTGGTATGGCGTAATCGCATCTCATCGCTTGGTGTCGCGGTGAGCTTCTTCTTCGCTTGCCGGGCGGACCGGCACTTCTTCCAAACTGTCAAGAACTGCCGCACGACGCCGTTCAAGGCTCTTGCCAGTTGAACGATCCCATGCGAATCGCACAACGGCATCATCGCAAGATCCGGTCACAAGAATCTTCAACCTAGCATCTTCCAGCGCCAAGTTGCTCCAATCGTTGTCGCGCACTATTGAGCTTCATGCTAAGGCGCGAAGGGCTGCGGGTTCACCTCAACGATCCAACACCAATCGCTCTCCACCTCCCACTTGCTGCGGAGCTCTCCTTCCAGATAGGCTTTTTTTGCTGATCCTTCAGATCCAAGCAATCCTCCCGCTTAGTGGCTCTCTCTCTCAACGCTGGGCATGAAGAAGTGGCGAAGAGGGCTACGCTTGGGTGGATTCCGACAAAGTTTTCAAAGGTGTGCGAAACTGCCATGGTCGACAGCATTGGGGGTGAAATCAAGGAGGCGGCCCGTAGGGTGTTCAAGATATCGCCGAAAAATTAGAGAAGGCGGCAGAGCCCGCAATAGAAGAAAAGCGTGAAGAAGGGGTACCCAGCTGGGGCTAGTTCACAAGCAACGGCTGGGAGTACCTTCAGACGCGGATGGGCCCGCTCCGCCGACCGCAACAAGTAGTAGTTCTCCTCAGCCCTTTGCATCGAGCTGGGACGGCTCGCCTTTCGCAGCGCCATGAGCCGCCAGGCCGGCCGACTTCACGCTCTTCCCTTATCGGCTGAGCCATGGCAGAGGCGGGCTCTCGGCATCAAGCCTGTGGCGCCGTTGAAGGAGAGACCTTCGGCGAAGAGCTGCTCGCCCGCCGGTCAAGCCGCTGGTCGACGCGCTAAGCAGCAGCAGCAGCGAAGTCTCGAGGAGGAGCAGCCGAAGAAGCCGTTGTCGCTTACCGCTACCGCAAGCCAAACTGAATCCCGGAAGCGCTTGTCGCCAAGGCGGAGCATATAGAGAAGCGCGCTGATGAGCTCCGGGAATCAATCATGAAGCTCTCCGCCCTTGGCGTAGGAGCGGAGAAAATTGTTGAGGCGCTGCAGCCTTCATCCTCGAGAAGGCAGAGGTTGAAGAGCAGCAGAGGCTCGCGCCGAGAAGCTATCCGCAAGAAGGCGAAGCCGGGCGCAGCGGAAGATCAACCTTGACAGCCACGAGGAGGAGCTTGTCGCTGGCGAGGAGTCACTTGGCGGGCTCTAAGGAAGCAAAGATGCTGCCGCAGCTGCCGAGGCCGCCAAGAAAGAGTTGGAGATGAAGGTGACGTAGCCGAGGCCAATCTCCAAGAGCGTCAGACGCCTCGATGCGGCTATATCTCCCACGTGTCGAGGCACGACTTAGAGGCATAACCGCATTGAAAGCAATGTTGCAAGTGAGGTAATCTTCACACAACCCATGTAATAAATAAGGAAAGAGATACGAGTTGGCTTACAATGCCACTTCACACAAGACATAAATAAACATTCATCATTCGTAGTACACTCAAGGTCCGACTACGGAACCAAAATAAAAGAAGATACCCCAAATGCTACACAGTATCCTCGAATCGCCCCAACCGGGCACCACTACCGATCATCGTGAAAAGACACATAGTAACCACCACGCCTCGCCGAACTCCCACTTGAGCTCGGGTTGCGCCACCTACACCGCCATCATCGGAACTCGCAATGTTTTGTAGAATCTGTGAGTCACGGGACTCAGCAATCTCACACCCGAGATCAAGACTATTTAAGCTAATAGGAAGGACATGGTTGTAAAGTGGAGCTGCAGCAAGCGACTAGCATATATGGTGGCTACATCGCAAAAGAGAGCGAGAAGAGGAGCAAAGCACGGTCGTGAAGCTAGTAGCGATCAAGAAGTGATCCTGAACTACTTACGCCGACATAACTCCAACATCTGTGTTCACTTCCTGACCACCGAGAAGAGACCATCATGGTTACACACACGGTTGATGTGTATTTTATTTGAGGTCAACTTCGGTTTTCTACAACCGACATTAACAAATTCCCATCTGCCTCATAACCGCGGCACGGCTTTCGAAAGATATTACCCTCGCAGGTGTCCCAACTTAGCCCATTATAAGCTCTCACGGTCAACGGCGATATTCCTTCTACCGGAAGACCCGATCAATCTCGAATCTCGGACTACAAGACATTTCGACAGCAATAAACAAGACCAGCAAAGCCACCGAATGTGCCGACAAATCCCGATAGGAGCTGCACATATCTCGCTCGTGGCACACCGGATGAGCCGACGTCGGGTTGGCATAAACCCCGATTGCCCAAGGGCGCCGGACATCGCTGTTGGACCAGCACTGAAGGAGAACTGCCCGGGTTAAATAAAGATGACCTCGGCTCGCGAAACCCGGGGAAAAAGGCTTAGGTGGCAAATGGTAAAACCAAAGTTGGGCCTTGGCTGAGGAGTCTTATTCAAAGCGAACTGTCAAGGGGTCCCATAAATCACCAAACCTTGTAAGGAACGCGAAATCAAGGAACATAACACCTGTATGACGGAAACTAGGTGGCAAGAGTGAACAAAACACTGTGCATAAGGCCGAGCCTTCCAAATTTTACCAAGTATATAGATGCATTAATTATAGCAGATATATATTGTGATATCCCCAACAAGTAAACATGTTCCAATAAGGAACAACATCTCCATGTTCCAACAAGGAACAAACTTCAGCTTCACCGCAACTAGCAACGCTTATAAGAGGGGCTGAGCAAAGCGTAACATAGCCAATCAACGGTTTGCTAGGAAAGGATGGTTAGGGCTGATATGGCAATATGGGTGGCATGATAAAGCAAGTGGTAGGCATCATGGCATAGGCATAGCAAAAGAGCGAGCAACTAGCATAGCAAAGATAGAAGTGATTTCGAGGGTATGGTCATCTTGCTCGCAATGTTCTCGAGTTGTCGAAAAGCTTGATCCTCGTAAGCGTTCTCAACAGGTTCCTCGCTCACGCACTCGCCTCCCGCTCTACCCAAAGCAAGAACACAAACAGAGGAACCATAATAAATCACGGTGCAATGCACAATCAACATGATGCAAAACATGACATGATATGCGAGATGATATGCAATGCGATGCGCATTCGAAGGAAAATGATGAACCAGGCATCAACTTGGCAAACCAAGTATGCCACTGAAAGATGAAATGATTTCGTTGAAATCGATATAAAGATCACCGAATCGGATGCACGGTTTGCAAATGACAAGCAAAACAAGAATGGCACAACCGCCATTAACAAAGATGATGCCACTTAGCAAGCAACAATAAATTAAGCTACTGCACCCAAACGTACCAACAAAGTATATGGAAGTGATCTACACAAGATGTTTGACAAAAGATGAACACTGATTCACGGCAAAATCACCTCATAACAGGTTCAAACAAGCATGGCAAAAGTGCACAAAATATCAGCCGGACATGGCAAAAAACAGTATCGTAGTAGCAATGTTCGAGTAAGAAAACTACATGCTACAGGAACTTATAATAGCAAAATAAGGCATGGCATGAATCTACTCAAAGCCTAGAACAAAAGTCCCTTACTGACCATAAGCCAAAATGGATCAGAAAATATAGTAACACCCATGTCAATATCGCAAGTTTCATAATGATTCAGCAACATGGCATGTCCAAAACTGATAACAAGTAGGCATGTTTACAAGCTCAATGCACTCACTACAGAGCCTTACATGATAAACTAAGCATACATACATCAAGAAGACATGGCATAGTAGACATACATGGCAAGAACAATAACATAGCATACATGGATCAACCACAACAACCTTGGCAAAATTGAATAACCTCAGAAACAATCTGCCAGAAACATTTGATAGCAAAAGTAGAGCTCGATTGACTCAAGCTATGGCATTCCATAATTGCAAACAAAGGCATGGATGGATAGAGCAAGAAATGTTTAACAAAACATCCTTACTGAAGTATCTCAAAATATGCATGGATCTCTCGGTAGCATCAAGTTAACATGGCATCAAAATAACAGCAAAACAGAAATGAAAACAGCAACATCAGACACCTACTTTGCATGCTTGTGCTAGTCACCACATAGATCACAAAAATACATGGCATAAACCCTGGAAAGATGGCATGGCATATTACAAAACACATGTAGGACTCAACTTCATAGGGTGCACACATCAATCATAGCAAAAATAACAAAAGTGCATGTTCTGTTAAGAAACAGAACTAACATCACATAGCCTCTTCCAACAGCATTTCGGGCATCAAGATGAGCTCAAATGAAAATGATGCAATGAGATGAAATGATCTACTCTTCGAGGCTTAACATTTTGATATATTCTACGCAAAAATGGAGCTACAGATGCAAAGTTACGCCACGCTGAAAATGCCACGAAATATTAACAGATGCAAAATACTTAGAAGAAATCGAGGGGGGAAGAAAGTCAACGCCGCTAGATCCGATCGGGTCGGCCCGACGAGGGCGGCAGCGGCGGGCGGCGCCGAGTTCGGACGGAAGGAGAGGGGACGCTGGCCGAGCTGCGGGGCCGGTGGCGGAGGGAGGCGGCGCCATGGCGGAGGCCGGGCGGCGAGGCCGGGTGGGCGGCGGCGCGCGTCCGGCGGGCGGGCGATGGCGCCGGCCGGGCGAGGGCGGGCGGCGGGCCAGCCGGTGCGGAGGCGAGGTGGCGGCGTAAGGGAGTTCGGCGCCGGCCCGGGAGGCGGAGGAGCTGGCGGCGGCGGGTCGCTGGTTCTCCTCGGTTCGCGGCGCAAGGCGGCGAGGGCGGCGAACGACACGGCGGGCGCTGATCGGCACGGACGCGGCGGCGGCTGATCGGCGGCGCGGACGTGTCCGACGGCCGCCGTGAGGAATTTTAGGGTTTCGGGAAGAAGACCCGATTTGGACGGGGAGGTGTTTAAATAGGCATAGAGGGAGCTAGGAGAGTCCAAATGAGGTGAAGCTTTTACCACACGATCGCGGATCGAACGACGGAGAGCATGGAAGTGACTTAGATGGGTTATTGGACTATTTTGAAGGGGTGTTGGGCTGCAACTTAAAAGAGGCCTTTGCGAGAGTGCGTTAACCGCTTGAGTACCAAACGAGCTCCAAATGACCAAACTTGACCGGTGGTCTACGGTGGTATACCAAGGCCACTAGACAAACCTCGGTCCATTCCGAGAAGGTTTAGTACCCGCACACGGAAAAACGTAAAGGGGCCGCCGGAGATAGGAGTGCCGATTGCAAAACGGACAACGGAAAATGCTCGAATCATGAGACTAACACGATGCAAATGCGATGCACATGATGACATGATATAAAATGCATGACATGGACAAAAAGCAAATGAAGAAAACCCAACCACGGAGGGAATATCATATCACAATGCCGAAAATGGCAAGAGTTGAGTTACTAATATGGAAAGTTACTCGGGTGTTACAACAAGCGAGGAGCTTGCTGCACTCAAGCACGAGCGCGAGAAGGACGCCACACTGCGTGGCGAGCTGCAGGGCTGCCTCGCCGAGAGGAGCAAGGAGCTCAAGACCGCCAAGGACTCCAAAGCAGATCTTGAGCTGAAGCTGACCACCCTGATGCGTGACGCTGGACGGCGCCAAGGAGCGGAGGTGGGCCTGTTGGAGAAGATCAAGGCCAATGAGGAGCTATCATGAAGTGCTATCGCTGCCTGAGCACTTTCAGGAGAATGTGGAGCATCGGACCGAGGGTCTTGTGAATATCGCCACGCCATCGACAAGGAGCCGACGGAACTGGGATGGTGGATCTCGGTACTCTCCGACGAGCGCCCAACCCAGCGCCAAGCTCAGCTTGTTCTCAAGGGCGCAGTGACGGCTCTCCAATGACCTGTGAAGAGATCCCAAAGCAGCTGGTCGAGGAATCGCGCCAAATCTGCGCGGAGCTTCCGTATGGTGTTGATGATGGTGGCCTTCCGCAATCCAGGCCTCAACTCGCTGCCCTCAGATCCCCGCCGCCGATGCCGACGTGGTGGCGCCAAAGCCCTTGTGGCACCCATTGTGGACAAGGTGGGCAAGATCAGCGGTTGATGGCGCACCGCGGATTAGGCCGCCAATTTTATCTTTCCCTTGTCGCTGCGATCATGTTTAGGAGAACAATTTATTAGATCTACGACAAGTTTTTTTAATATAACTCTATCTTAGGCAATGATTGCAATGTTATTTCCTTTACTTAATTCCTTCCTTTGTATGTTTGTGCCCTACGCTTTTAGGGAACTTGTCGGTGCGGACACCTATGTCGCGAGCGCTGAGTGCGGAACGTCAGCAGCCTTCATGGCTACCATACGCTCGTTGGATCAAGATCGAGCTGGTGGATCCCGAGGCCCTCAAGACCAGCTTGCACGCTGACATGCTGGCACAAGCGAGGCACGGTCGCTCGACGGGATATCGCTCCTTCTAACATAGTTAGAAGTCCGGCATATCCCGCCTCGCACTGCTCGCCATTGCCACCCACCACTCCAGCGGAAGCCTTGGCGAGCTCAATCGCTTAGACTACTTCTCCAACAGCCGACAAGGTCGATTTAATGGAGGGCCACCATCCGTAGTCTCATCGGCTTTGCTAACGGCGACGCCCGCGGCAACTAACACATAACTGCCGCGCGAGACGACAAGGCACGAGCCGGTGGCGACGAAACCTGTGGGGGTGCAACCACCATGCACTCCCCACCTAGAAGGCCAAGATCACCAGCTCGGATCCACCTCGACAGCGACTCCACCGCCCATCGGATCCACGAAGCTCGCCGTGATCGCGCCAAGTTCTTCAGAACGGCAACAAGAAGACGCCGAACTCGCATCGCCGCCAAGAGAAGCGCGACGTCAATCCGACCAGCGCGCTGGGCCCTTCCGTCGATATGCATGCACTAGGGGAACCAGCGATTTGTCAGACGCGTAGGTTGCCCCGCGCTCACTCGTGAGCTGCGGCAAGTCCAAAGGCTCAAAGAAGAAGAATTTCATGCCGACGCAAGCGAGAAGTACGATGGCAGGACGATCCGTCGGAGTTCCTCAAAGATCTACACCATCGTGGTGCAAGCTGCGGGGACGAGACGACAAAATCTCGCCAACTACTTCCCACCGTACTCAAGCCCAATGTCGATCTTGGCTCATGCACTTGCCGGACGGATCCATATCCTCTTGGCGGATCTATGCCATCAGTTTGTCGGCGCTTTCACAAAGCGCCACAAGCCTCATGGCCAAAAGAGCAACCTTCATCCGCCGCCTGTAAGGAAGGAGAGTCCTCGCGCAAGTTCATTCAGAGATTCAGCCGTGCACTACAACATCCCGTATGTCCACCTCGCCAAGGGTGATCGCATGCTTTATCGTAACGCATGGAACCGCAGGATGAGGGAGGAGATGGCGTGCAAAGTCAAGGACGTCAGTGAGCTGTATGCCCTGGCCGACAAGTGTGCACGTGCTGAAGAAGCGAGGAGACTCCCAGGAGAAAAAGTAGAAGCAGGATCTGATAGTGAAGAGACCGCCCCGGCGAAGAAGAGTCGGCGACGGAACAATGTAAGGAAGAAGAGCAAAGAGGTGCTAGTTGTCGAGCAGTCCAAAGAACGGTGGTGCCGCCAAGAAAGCCAAAGTTGGTGGTCTCGCAAGGAGGTTGCCGCTGCACCGACCGCCAGCTGTGGGCGGCCGCCGACAAGGTGACAGCTCCAACAAACAAGATCGCAAGATCCACCGCACTAAGGGCCATGACCTCCAGAGCTGCAAGAAGGTCGAGCAGCTTGTTGAACAGCGTAGGCTGAGTACGAAAGGCGCGACAAGGAGAAGGCCCAGAAGGTGCCGGGGAGCTGGCAAGAAGCGACCCGCCGGGAGGACGCCATGCAAGGCCAAGCAGCGGCAAGGAGACAGACTCTCCCGCAATCGCGATAAGGATGAAGACGACGACGACGATGAAGATATGGAAGACGACGAGACCGATGAGCAGGAGTTTCAGAAGCCACAGAGGTCCTCTCATTGACGGCGGTGCTTCTCTCGATACTTCACACCGCCAACTCAAGCAATGGATGCGGAAGTTAATGCAGCAGAACCATCCGTAGAGTCACGCAAGCCTCTGAAATGGTCCAAGACGCCTATCATCTTTGATATTGAGGACCACCCGATCGCATAATCGCGGTCGGGTGCTTGCCGATGTTGGTCTCACCAACTATCCGCAACCTCAAGGTCACCAAGATGCTAGTTGACGGCGGGCCGGGCTTAAACCTGATCTCCTCAATGGTGCTCCGTAAACTTCAGATCCTCGACAACGAGCTCAAGAGACCGCACATTCCAAGGAATCAATCCAGGAAGGAGCAAGTCAAGGGGAAGATCACGCTGCCGTAACGCTTTGGCAGCGAAGCTAAACTTCAGGATCGAGAGGGTCACGCTCGACGTTGTTGATTTTCCATTGCCTTACAATGGGATACTTGGTCGCCCAAAGACTCGCCAAGTTCATGGCAGCCTCTCATTATGCATACAACTTGCTCAAGATGCCAGCCCGATAAGTGTCATTTCTGTCCATGGCGACAAGAAGGATGCTCTTATCTCGCGCCGACAAGATCTACCGAGGCAGCAGCTGCAACAGATAGCAAGTCACTTGTCACTGAAGCTCCCGGGGAAGAAGAAGACCAAGTCCGCAAGAGCTCGATGCCCACTCCGCAAGCGCACCTCTTCGAGTGCTGCGCTACCGCCGAGGACGCACCATCGAGCTCCACCGCAAGTGCAAGAAGACGATGGCAGCTCCACCAAAGACCAAGAAGGTGCCCGCCAAGGAGGACGGCACCGGTGGTACCTTCACCATCGTGCCACTCGACCCTAAATAGGAAGGCGCGCCGCTGCTTTCCTCAGGCTAACGCCGACGTGTTTGCATGGCAACCGCCCCGACATCCCCGTGTTCCTGTGAGTAATTGAGCACCACTTAGCTGTCTGTCCCTCATGCGCGCCCGCCAAGCGTAAAGTCGAAGCAGCAAAGGAGCGCCAAGAATTCATTGCGTAAGAGATCAAGAAATTGGAAGCAGCAGGCCTTGTCGAGGAGTGCTCCATCCCACGTGGTTGGCCAATCCTCGTAGTTGTATCGAAGGCAAATGGGAAATGGAGACTTTGTATCGACTTCACAGATGTTAATAAAGCTTGTCCCAAAGACCCATTTCCTTGCCGCCAAGATCGACCAGATTGTTGACTCCACGGCTGGATGTGATTTGCTTTCATTTCTTGATGCATACTCAGATATCATCGATCTTCATGGCGAAGAGGATGAGGAGAAACCGCATTCATCACCCCATGTGGCACATACTGCTTTGTACGGATGCCTTTTGGGCTAAAGAATGCTGGTTCAACGCTTGCAAGAGTAGTCCATGACGCTTTTGAGCCGCAAATGCACGTAAATGTAGAAGCCTACATGGATGACATAGTGGTCAAAAGCAAGGACAAAGCAACTCGTTCAAGATTTAGATGAGACCTTTGCAAATCTGCGCAAGATCAACCTCAAGCTCAACCCCGAGAAGTGCGTGTTTGAGTCCTTCCGCAAGCTTCTCGGTTCTTCGTGTCTCAAATGGGAATTGAAGCCAATCCCGACAAGATCAAGGCCATTGAGCAGATTGAAGCACCAAAGCGCCAAGGATGTACGAAGACTTGCCGGTTGCGTGGCTGCTCTCAAGAGGTTTATCTCTAGGTTCTGCTGAACGCTACTCGCCATTTTTCAAGATTTTGAAAAGGCAGGTCCAATGAAATGGACTCGGCGGAGGCTGCGCCGCAGACTTAAAGAGGTACCTGTCCTCCACTCCAATACTTGTCGCACCTAGGCCACAAGAGAAGTTGCTGCTATATATAGCGGCAACCAATCAAGTGGTTAGTGCTGCGTTAGTAGCGAAAGGGAGGCGATGATGAGCCGCAACCAAGGCAGATGCATCCAAATGACAAGCTGTGGGGCTTCACCGACAAGCTCGTCCCGATAAGGATGGATCTCAAGCAGCATGCGAGAAGATGCGTAAAAGGATGGTGCAGCGCCAGTTTACTTTGTCGGCCCTTCTGCAGGGGGCTAGGTCAAGGTACTGTGTGCAGAAATTGCTTTTCGCCTCCTCATGGCCTCGAGAAAGCTGCGCCATTACTTCCAAGCACATGAGATCACAATGCCACCGCTTCCCTCAAGAGGATATTGCAAAATCCAGAAGCAACAGCAGGATTGTCGAGTGGGCACTGAACTGCCAAGCTTTGGCCTCAAGTTTGAAAGCACTTCAACTATCCAAAGCAGAGCATTGGCAGAGTTTATAGCAGAATGGACGCCAACGCAAGATGAAGAAATTCCGAGACGAGCATCCCCGTCAAGGAAGCAAGCAAAGAGTGGCTGATGTACTTTGATGGTGCCTTCGCTGCAAGGCGCCGGTGCGGGCGTGTCGCTTGTCGCACCCACCGGAGAGCACCTCAAGTACATAGTCCAAATGCACTTTCCCAAGGAGCAAGCAACAAACAATACCGCAGAGTATGAAGGTTTGCTTGCCGGTCTCGTGATTGCAGTAGACCTTGGGATCAAGAAGCTCATTGTCGGGTGACTCGCAGCTTGTCGTCCGCCAAGTAAACAAAGATTATCGAGTCCGCTGATGGAAGCCTACGTTGATGAAGTGAGAAAGCTAGAAGAGCACTTTGACGGCCTGCAGATGGAACATGTTCCAAGAGCTCGTAATGATATTGCCGATGGCTCGTCAAAGTGCGCCGACTCAAGTTACCTCGTGGAACCAGGGATTTTGTGCTCAAGCTGACTCAACCGATCGTAACGCCATCAACTCGGACAGAACAAGAAGAGGAAGTTGATTTCGGTGACTATTTTCCGCAGAGCTCCCCAAGCCGCCACCAAAAAGGTCCCCAAGATCAACACCAAGAGTGCCGAGGAGCAGTCTGTCCGACAAGCCCTAGGGTTTGTTTCATGAAGCGACGCCCCGACAAGTTTTGCTCCGCAAGCTTGCCGGGAACATCAAGCTCCGCCGAGCCGCAGGTTCTGCCGAGAAGCGGATGTTCCCACAGCAGCATATGTGCCTTTAGTCCTTGTTGTCGAGCCACAAGCTCCAAAGATGGGCACAAGAGATTGTCCATTTCCTTCAGACAGAGAACTTCCCAAGAGCAAGAAGAAGCGGAAAGAGTAGCCCGCAACAAGTATGTACCAGTTTGTCGACAAAGACGTTGCATGTAAGAAGACTCAACGGGTGAAATTGAAGTGTATTCACCGAAGATGGACATAAGCTGTTGGCAGAGATACACGGAGGCATATGTGGTCACCACATTGGCAAGAAGAGCACTTGCCGCAAAGCTTCCGCAAGGTTTCTTCCGCCGACAGCCTCCAGATGCAACCGCACAAGTAACCAAGTGTGAAGCGCTGCTGCCCATTCCAAGCAGATACACCAGCCAGCTCAAGCTCTCCAGACGATCCCTTTATCCTCGCCATTTTCGGTCCGGGGCTCGACATTCTCGCCCCTTTCCCGAAGTTGTCGGGGCTTTGAGTACTTGTACGCTGTAATCGACAAGTTCACAAAGTGGCCGGAAGTGGAAGCAGTGAGGAAGGTGACAACACAAGCAATCAAGTTCTTCAGTCGATTGTTTGCCGCTTTGGAATTCCTAACAGGATCATCACCGACAACGCACACACAATTCACGAGCCGCACCTTCATGCAAGACGCCCAAGATCTTGGCGCCAAGGTCTGCTTTTGCTTCTATTGCTCATCCGAGAAGCAACGGTCAAGCAGAGAGGGCAATGCAAGTGCTGCGCGGGCTCAAGACCAGAACTTTCGACAAAGCTGCACAAGTGCGGAAGAAACTGGATTGAGGAGCTGCCGGTGGTTCTTGGTCGATCAGACGACGCCAAATCGAGCCACCGCCGCACACCTTTCGCCTAGTCTATGGAGCAGAGGCAGTTCTCCCCACGGAACTCAGATACGGGTCACCTCGAGTACTCGCTATGATGAGTTTGAGCAAGAGCAGCTGCGACAAGATGACGCGCTGCTCCTTGAGGAGGACCGCCTTCAGTCATACAGACGAGCTGCTCGTTACAGAAGCTTTGCGCCGCTACCATAGCCGCAGTTAGTGCCGAAGTCTCGAGGAAGGCGACCTTGTTCTTCGCGCGCTCAGTCCGCCAAGAATTCCAACAAGTTGACGCCAAGTGGGAAGGCCCTTATCGGGTGAAACGAAATCACTAGGCCCGGCGCTGTCCGCTTTGAGACCAAGATGGCATTCCGTGAGCAACTCCTCGAACATTGAACATCTTCGTAAGTTTTACTCAGAGGGCGCGGTTGTCGAACCTGTTCCGCAACCACCTTTTGTACAAGTCTTGCCGATGTTGCATGTAATCCTTTGTACAAAGCCGGCGCAGACCCTGCATAAGTAAAGCTCATGTGTTGCGCACAACTTGTCAACTACATGCTTTCATCATCATTTTGCATGTGTTATCTAACATTTTGTGCAGCATCCACACCCGTAAGCAATAACGAGCCACAAGGCTCCATAACTTTATTTTCTTCTTTCTTTCTCAAAGAAAGGAAGGTTCCTCGCCCACAAGTTAACCGGGGGAAGGAGAAGATAATGCCATGGACCAAGCGCCGCCGAGGAAGTTTCACCTTATCGGGAAGCAAACGACGTAAAAGCTAAGTTGCCAAAGTTTGAGCAATCAGTTTTAAATTTTTAAGTTATCTTCCTCGAACGATAGTACTTTGTATGGAAAACCTGTGCGCTGGAGGAACCAACTCAGTAGCTAGTCGCTACTTTACTTTGTTTCGAGTCCGCTCAACAACTTAAGTGAGCTGCAACTAGTTGCATAAGGTTGTTTGTCGGAGGCGGCACCGCCAAAGAAGGCCGACGTTCGACTCAGCCATGCAAAGGTGTCCGCTACCGACAAGTTCCCTAAAAGCGAGGGCACAAACATACAAAGGAAGGAATCAAGTAAAGGAAATAACATTGCAATCATTGCCTAAGATAGAGTTATATTAAAAAATAGCTTGTCGAGATCTAATAAATTGTTCTCCTAAACATGATCAGCAGCCGACAAGGAAAGATAAAATTGGCGGCCTAATCCACGCGGTCGCCATCAACCCGCTTGATCTTGCCCACCTTGTCCACAATGGGTGCGATAAGGGCTTTGAGCGCCCACGCCAAGATCCGGCGGCAAGGATCTGAGGACGCCGGCGAGGTTGAGGCCTGGATTGCGGAAGGCCACCTTCATCAACACCTTCTAGAGAGCTCCCGCGCAGATTTGGCGCGATTCCTCGGCGAGCTGCTTTGGGATCTCTTCCCGAAGTCGCTGGAGAGCCGCCACCACGCCTTGAGGAACAAGCTGAGCTTGGCGCTGGGTTGAGGCGCCGTCGGAGGAGTACCCGAGATCCACCATCCCCAGCCCGGCCAGCCTCCTTGTCGATGGCGGTGGCGATATTCACAAGACCTCGGTCCAAAGGCTCCACATTCTCCCGAAAGTGCTCTGGCAGCAGAGCACTCGCCATCAGCTCCTCGCTGGCCTCTCCAACAGCCCACCTCCCGCCTCCTTGGCGACGCCCAGCTGCCCCAGATCGTGGTGGCAGCTTCAGCTCAAGATCTGCTTTGAGTCCTTGGCGGCGCTGAGCTCCTTGTTCCTCTCAATGAGACGGCCCTGCAGCTCGCCAAGAGTGTAGGCGCCCTTCAAGGCCAGGCTTGAGTGCAGCAAGCTCTCGCCGCTTTCCTCGAGATTGGCCTCCAGCCATGCCACCTTCATCTCCAACTCTTTCTGGCGGCTCGCAGCAAGCGAAGCATCTTTTGCTTCCTTAAGAGCCCCGCCTAGTGACTCTCGGGACAAGCTCCTCCTCGTGGCTGTCAAGGTTGATCTTCCGCTGCGCCACCGCCTTCCCGCGCGATAGCTTCTCGCAGCAAGCCTCGCTGCTTTTCAACCTCTGCCTTCTCGAGGATGAAGGCTTTGCGCGCTCAACAATTTGCTCTCCTCTCGCCAAGGACCGGAGAGCTTCGATTGATTCCCCGAGCTCCTCCGCTTTCTATGTTCCGCTCCCGCCGCGACACGCCGCTTCCCGGATTCTAGTTTGGCTTGCCGGGCGCGTAGAGCGACAACAGCTTTTTCAGCCAGCTGCCTCCTCGTCGACGCTCGCTGCTGCTGCTTGGCGCTGCCGACCAGAATAGCCCAATGGAGGCGAGCAGCTCTTCATCGAAGGTCTCTCTTCGACCGGGCGCCTGGAGCTCGATGCCTGTGGGAGCTTGATGAAGACGCCATCGCCAGCCTTCGATAGGCGCTGGCTGGGCTCTTCGAGCTCGACGCTGCACTGTGGCGAGGGATCGGCGGTCGGCGAGCGCCTAGCGCCTCCTGCGGCCTCGTGGTCGCCAAGACGACGCTGCACCTCGCCGCCTTTGCAGCGGCAGCCTTGGCGGCTCTTCACGGCGGACCCATTAGCGCCAACCTCTTCCTCCATGGTGGCGACGCTGCTGTTGTTGCTGCCCTTCCTCGCCGGGCGACTCAATCTCCATCGGCTCAAGGGCGATGGATCTGACGACCAGGCAAAGAAAGAATAGTCAAGCAAATGTTCAAAAGAAAAACAGAAGAAAAGAACCCAAGGGAAATTTTCACGCAAGAGGATTACCTGCAATGGGATCTGCAGCCATGGTCTCACCACCGGAGGATCACCGGTGCCGTCCTCACGGAGAAGTCTCCCTTGCCGGAGAATGCTCCTTGACGGGAATTCTCCCTTGGCGGGTAGTCGGCAGATGGAATTTCGAGCGGCTTCCGGCACTCGATGAGGCTGCTCGCTTCCTACACAAACCAACAAATGATATCAACAAAGAAAGAGCACCCATGCACGCCTAACAAGAAGAAGTAAACCATATACTTACGCTGGGGTCAGCCGGGGCTGCTTTGAGGAAGGGTTGCCGGTCCGCAAGGGGTCTCAGACGCCCTCAAGCTGCCACGGGGATCGCCCTCGATGACAACCACCGGGTCTTGGCTTCTTCGACGCTCTCGGCCAGCCATTCCAAAAGGAAAGAGTTCGTAATGAAGCAAATCAGATGCAAGACGGCAACAAAATTGAAGAAATACAAGCACAATATAGAAGCTTACTCTTCTTCTTCCTCGCTTGAGCTGAGCGCAGAGGTCAATTCGCCCGCCTCCCGTGCGACGAGGCGGAGGAGAAGGTTCCTCGACCGCTTGGCGGGGTGGCAGCGTGGCTCGGGAGGATCCCGCCTCGCTTGTTGCAGCGGTGGGGTGCTCCCAAGGCAACAAGATTTGCCGCTGTAGAGCGGCTGCGCTGGCGCTGCGGCTGTTGGGTCTGCCCGCCGCCTGCCTCGTCCCCCGGTTTTATGGAGACGCCTTGGTGGAGTCGGGGCCCGCTGGCGCAGGCAGCTAGATGGTGGGAGGAAGCGCCGGCGGTTCGCTCGACTCGCCTCGGTTCAGCAAGCTCTCTCCGCCGCAAACTCCTTCGCCGGCAAGGCTTGCCGCTCTGCCTCTTCGCTTCCTCCACGGTGAACTCCGACGCGCCAGCGCCGCAGCAGCCGCCGCCTCCTCCAGCCGGTGGCGATGCGCTGCATCTCGCCGCCGGTGGTGTCGCGGTGAGCTTCTTCGCTTGCCGGGCGGACCGGCACTTCTTCCAAACTGTCAAGAACCGCCGCACGACATCGCTCAAGGTTCTTGCCAGTTGGAACGATCCCACGCGAATCGCACAACGGCATCATCGCACGGATGCGGTCGAGCCAAGAGTTGTTGCATAATGGGACGACTCCTCGCAACCTAAACCACTGGGTGATCGGGTCGCTTGAACAGCTCTAGCAGCATCGCATCCAACTCCAAGACAGAAATTGAAGTTGAGGCCCGTATGCAGCCTCATGATGTCCGCCGCATTTTGAACTCCCAAGCAGGCCTTCTCTCCCGCAGGGGCGATGCGGCGCGAGCGAAATTCGCGCCAACAGCGCCACGGTGAGTCCGCAAGCCCGAGGCGCAAGATCCGGTCACAGCAATCTTCAACCTAGCATCTTCCGCGCCAAGTTGTTCCAATCGCTGCCAAGACTATTGGAGTTTGGCGCTGGGCAGTGAAGGGCTGTGGGTTCTCCTCAACGATCCAACACCAATCGCTCTCCACTCCTCCCACTTGCCGCGGAGCTCTCCTTCCAGATAGGCTTTTTCTTG
Organism: Aegilops longissima; assembly: GCA_021605205.1. Taxonomy (NCBI): domain Eukaryota; kingdom Viridiplantae; phylum Streptophyta; class Magnoliopsida; order Poales; family Poaceae; genus Aegilops; species Aegilops longissima. The sequence goes on along the minus strand of JAHIAM010004256.1, from coordinate 702 downwards.
CCGATCCTTGAGATCCAAGCAATCCCTCCGCAAGTGGCTCTCTCTCTCAACGCTGGGCATGAAGAAGTGGCGAAGAGGGCTACGCTTGGTGGATTCTCACAAAGTTTTCGCAAAGGTGTGCGAAACCGCGATGGTCGACAACATTGGGGGTGAAATCAAGGAGGCGGCCCGTAGGTGTTCATGATATCGCAGAAAATTAGAGAAGGCGGGCAGAGCCCGCAATAGAAGAAAAGCGCCAAGAAGGGTACCATTGGGGCTAGTTCACAAGCAACGGCTGGGAGTATTCTTCAGACGCCGGATGCGCCTGCCTCCGCTGACCAGAACAAGTAGTAGCCTCCTCACCTTTTGCGCCGAAATGGGGTGGGGGAAGATGGCTCGCCTTTCGCAGCGCCATGAGTCATTGCTGGCCGCCGATTTCACGCCTTCCCTTATCGGCTGGAGCCATGGCGAGGCGGTGGAGGAGACCGACGCGCTGATGGCGCTGGTGGTGATGGGGCGGAGCGCTGCCTCTTCGACTAGAGAAGAAGGGGAGCGGCGGTGGTTTTCAAGATGAGACAGCAAATGGCGAGGTGGATGACCTGCCCCTGCTTCCCCTGCTTATAAGGAGAGGAGAGGGGCGGACGCCCGCTTTTCCAATAAAGAAACCCCCCATCGATCTCTCCCACGACGCCACGCTCGGCGCTGGCTGTTCTGTGGGGACGG
>JAHIAM010004255.1:0-28448 GCA_021605205.1 Aegilops longissima | reverse complement strand
TATATCTCCCACGTGTCGAGGCACGATTAGAGGCATAACCGCATTGAAAGCAAAGGTCGCAAGTGAGGTAATCTTCACACAACCCATGTAATACATAAGGAAAGAGATACATAGTTGGCTTACAATGCCACTTCACACAAGACATAAATAAACATCCATCATTCGAGTACACTCAAGGTCCGACTACGGAACCAAAATAAAAGAAGATACCCCAAATGCTACACAGATCCCCGATCGTCCCAACCGGGCACCACTATCGACCATCGTGAAAGACACATAGTAACGACCACGCCTCGTCGAACTCCCACTTGAGCTCTGGCTAAGGCCACCTGACCGCATCGCTGAACTCGCAACTGTTTTGGTAGAATCAGGAGCCATGGGGACTCAGCAATCTCACACCATGAGATCAAGACTATTTAAGCTTATAGGAAGGACAGAGTAGTAAGGTGGAGCTGCAGCAAGCGACTAGCATATATGGTGGGTACATCGCAGAAGAGAGCGAGAAGAGGAGCAAAGCACGGTCGTGAAACTAGTAGCGATCAAGAAGTGATCCCAACTACTTACGCCGACATAACTCCAACGCTGTGTTCACTTCCCGGACCGCCGAGAAGAGACCATCACGTTACACACGCGTTGATGTGTACTTTATTTGAGGTCAACTTCGGTTTTCTACAACCGACATTAACAAATTCCCATCCGCCTCATAACCGCGGGCACGACTTTCAAAGATATTACCCTCAGGGTGTCCCAACTTAGCCCATTATAAGCTCTCACGGTCAACGAAGGATATTCTTCTACCGAAGACCCGATCAATCTCGAATCCCGGACTACAAGACATTTCGACAAAGAATAAAACAAGACCAAGAAAGCCGCCTGACAGCCGACAAATCCCGATAGGAGCTGCACATATCTCGCTCGTGGCACATCCGGATAAGTCAAGCTACGAGTAAAACCAAGCCTCGAAGTTTCTGCAGGCCCCCCAAGAAGTTGCTTGGTTCGGGCCAAGACTCAAGGAGCACCGTCCGGGGTTAAATAAAGATGACCCTCGCTCGCGAAACCGGGGAAAAAGGCTTAGGTGGCAAATGGTAAAACCAATGTTGGGCCTTGCCGACGAGTCTTATTCAAAGCGAACTGTCAAGGGGTCCCATAAATCACCCAACCGTAAGGAACGCAAATCAAGGAACATAACACCGGTATGACGGAAACTAGGGTGGCAAGAGGAACAAAACACTGCATAAGGCCGAGCCTTCCACCCTTTACCAAATATATAGATGTATTAATTAGCAGATATATATTGTGATATCCCCAACAAGTAAACATGTTCCAATAAGGAACAACATCTCCATGTTCCAACAAGGAACAAACTTCAGCTTCACCGCAACTAGCAACGCTATAAGAGGGCTGAGCAAAGCGGTAACATAGCCAATCAACGGTTTGCTAGGAAAGGATGGTTAGGGCTGACATGGCAATATGGGTGGCATGATATAGCAAGTGGTAGGCATCGCAACATAGGCATAGCAAAAGAGCGAGCAACTAGCATAGCAAAGATAGAAGTGATTTCGAGGGTATGGTCATCTTGCTCGCAATGTTCTCGAGTTGTCGAAAGCTTGATCCTCGTAAGCTGCTCAACAGGTTCCTCGCTCACGCACTCGCCTCCCGCTCTACCCAAAGCAACAACACAAACAAAGGAACCACAATAAATCACGGTGCAATGCACAAGCAACATGATGCAAAACACGACATGATATGCGAGATGTGATATGCAATGCGTATATGCGCCCGGAAGGAAAATGATGAACCAGGCATCAACTTGGAAAACCAAGTATGCCACTGAAAGATGAGATGATTTCGTTGAAATCGATATAAAGATCACCGGAATCGGATGCACGGTTTGCAAATGACAAGCAAAACAAGAATGGCACAAATCTGCCATTAACAGCATGATACCACTTAGCAAGCAACAAGAAATTAAGCTACTGCACCCAAACGTACCAACAAAGTATATGGCAGTGATCTACACAAGATGCTTGACAAAAGATGATCACTGAGCTACGGCTAGTTCACATCATAACAGGTTCAAACAAGCATGGCAAAAGTGCACAAAATATCAGGCTGGACATGGCAAAAACAGCATCAGGTAGCAATGTTCAGAGCAACAAAACTACATGCTACAGGAACTTATAATAGCAAAACAAGGCATGGCATGAATCTACTCAAAGCATAGAACAAAAGTCCCTTACTGACCATAAGCCAAAAAGGATCAGAAAATATAGTAACACCCATGTCAATATTGAAAGTTTCGTTAACAGATTCAGCAACATGGCATGTCAAAAACTGATAACAAGTAGGCATGTTAACAAGCTCAATGCACTCACTACAGAGCCTTATATGATAAACTAAGCATACATACATCAAGAAGACATGACATAGAAGACATACATGGCAAGAACAACATCATAGCATAAATGGATCAACCACAACAACCTTGGCAAAATTGAATAACATGTATACAATCTGCCAGGAAACATTTGATAGCAAAAGTAGATCTCGATTGACTCAAGCTATGGCACTCCATAATTGCAAAAAAAGGCATGGATGGATAGAGCAAGACATGTTTAACAAAACATCCTTAATGAAGTATCTCAAAATATGCATGGATCTCTCGGTAGCATCAAGTTAACATGGCATCAAAATATCAGCAAAACAGAGCTGAAAACAGCAACATCAGGACACCTACTTTGCATGCTTGTGCTAGTCACCACATAGATCACAAAAATACATGGCATACACCTCTGGAAAGATGGCATGGCATATTACAAAACACATGTAGGACTCAAAATCATAGGGTGCACACATCAATCATAGCAAAAATAACAAAAGTGCAAGTTCTGTTAAGAAACAGAAACTGACATCACATAGCCCTCTTCCAACAGCATTTCGGGCATCAAGATGAGCTCAAATGAAAATGATGCAATGAGATGAAATGATCTACTCTTAGAGATGAACATTTTGATATATTATACGCGCAAAATGGAGCTACAGATGCAAAGTTATGCTACGTTGAAAATGACACAAAATAATCCACGAGATGAAAAACTTAGAAGAAATTCGGAGGGGAGAGAGGAGAAAGTCAACCCTCGATCCGAGATACGGCCCGATCCGGATCGGGGCGACGACGGCGGCGCGGCGGGCAGCTCCTCGCCGGAGCGGCCCGGGCCGGGGAGGAGAGGGCGCCGGCGGGTCGCGGTGTGGCCGGTGGCGACGAAGCCCGGTGAGCGCGCCGGTGGCGGCGGCGCCGTCCGTGGCGGCGGGTCGGGCGAGGGCCGGAGACGGCGACGACGGGAGCCGGCGGTCGGCGACGGAGGCGATGACCGGCGACGGCGGCCGCCGAGGCGGGCGGAGGTGGCGGCGGCCGTTTGTTGGGGAACGAGTAATTTCAAAAATTTTCCTACGATCACGCAAGACCATGGTGATGGCATAGCAACGAGAGGGGAGAGTGTCCGCCCACGCACTCGTGAGACCGAAAGCGAAGCGCGATAACAACGCTGTTGATGTAGTCGACGCCTCCACGATCCGACCGATCCAAGCACCGAACGACGGCACCTCCGAAGTTCTCGCACACGCTCACTCGATGACGATCCCGGACCGATCCAAAGAAAGTGTCGGGATGAGTTCCACAAGACGACAGCGCAGGACGATGTTGATGCTCCACCGACGCAGGGCTTCGCTTAAGCTCCGCGACGATATGACTTCTCCGCGCAGGCTTCTCCTAAGCTCCGCGACGATATGACCGAAGTGGAATATGGTGGAAGGGGCACCGCACACGGCTAAGGCAAGATCCAGAGATCAACTTGTGTGTCTTGGGGTGCCCCTGCCCCAGATATAAAGGAGCCAAGGGGAGGTGGCCGCCCTAGGGGAGGCGCGACAGGAGGAGTCCTACTCCCACCGGAGTAGGACTCCCCTCCTAGTTGGACTAGGATTGGAGGAGGAAGAAGAGGAAGGCCGCCTCCTTCCTTGTCCTATTCGGACTAGAGGGAGGGGGCGCAGCCCACCTTGGCCTGCCCTTCCTCTTCTCCCATAGCCCATTAAGGCCCATAGACTTCCCGGGGTTCCGTAACCTCCTGCATCTCTAAAAAATCCCGATTTCACCCGAACACTTCCGATGTCCAAATGTAGGCTTCCAATATATCAATCTTTATGTCTCGACCATTTCGAGACTCCTCGTCATGTCCGTGATCACATCCGGACTCAACAACCTTCGTGCATCAATACTTATAAACTCATTATGAACTGTCATCAAACGTTAAGCGTATGGACCTACGGGTTCGAGAACTATGTAGACATGACCTAGAACCATTCTCGGTCAATAACCAATAGCGGAACCTGGATGCCCATATTGGTTCCTACATATTCTACGAAGATCTTTATCGGTCAAACCGCATAACGACATACGCTGTTCCCTTTGTCATCGGTATGTTACTTACCCGAGATTCGATCGCCGGTATCCAATACCTAGTTCAATCTCGCTACGTAAGTCTCTTTACTCGCTCCGTAATACATCATCTCACAACTAACTCATTAGTTGTAATGCTTGCAAGGCTTAAGTGATGTGCATTACCGAGAAGGCCTGAGATACCTCTCCGACAATCGGAGTGACAAAACCTAATCTCAAATACGCCAACCCAACAAGTACCTTTGGAGACACCTGTAGTACTCTTTATAATCACCCGCCACGCTAGACGCTTGGTAGTACCCAAAGTGTTCCTCCGTAAACGGAGTTGCATAATCTCATAGTTATAGGAACATGTATGGGTCATGAAGAAAGCATTAACATACTAAACGATCAACTGTTAAGCTAACGGAATGGGTCATGTCAATCAGATCATTCAACTAATGATGTGACCTTGTTAATCAAATAACAACTCCTTGTTCATGGTTAGGAAACATAACCATCTTTGATTAACAAGCTAGTCAAGTAGAGGCATACTAGTGACATACTGCTTGTCTATATATTCACACATGTATTATGTTTCCGTTAATACAATTCTAGCATGAATAATAAACATTTATCATGATATAAGGAAATAAATAATAACTTTATTATTGCCTCTAGGGCATATTTCCTTCAGCCTCCCACTTGCACTAGAGTCAATAATCTAGATTACAAAGTAATGATCCTAACACCCATGGAGTCTTGGTGCTGATCATGTTTTGCTCGTGGAAGAGGCTTAGTCAACGGTCCCAAAACATTCAGATCCGTATGTATTTTGCAAATCTCTATGTCTCCCACTTGGACTTGGTCCCAATGGAATTGAAGCGCCTCTTGATGTGCTTGGTCCTCTTGTGAAATCTGGATTCCTTTGCCAAGGCAATTGCACCAGATTGTCACGAAGATCTTCATCGGTCCCGATGCACTAGGTATGACACCTAGATCGGAAATGAACTCTTTCATCCGCATTCTTCATTTGCTGCTTCAAGCAGCTATGTACTCCGCTCACATGTAGATCCCGCCACGACGCTTTGTTTAGAACTGCACCAACCGACAGCTCCACCGCTTAATAAAAACACGATCCGGTTTATGATTTAGAATCGTCCGGATCGTGTCAAAGCTTGCATCGACGTAACCATTTACGACTAGCTCTTTGTCACCTCCATATACGAGAAACATATCCTTAGTCCTTTTCGTATTTCAGATGTTCTTGACCGCTGTCCAAAGGATCCACTCGATTACTTTGGTACCTTCCCGCCAAGCTTACAGCTAAGCATACGCCGTGTCCGTACACAAGATTGCATACATGATAGAGCCTATGGCTGAAGCATAGGAACATCTTTCATTTTCTCTCTATCTTCTCATCCGTGGTCGGGCATTGAGTCCGACTCAATCTTACACCTTGTAACACAGTAAAAACCTTTCTTTGCTCGATCCATTTTGAACTTTTTCAAAACTTTATCAAGGTATGTGCTTTGTGAAAGTCCAATTAAACGCCTTGATCTATCTCTATAGATCTTGATGCCCAATATGTAAGCAGCTTCACCGAGGTCTTTCATTGAAAAACTTTTATTCAAGTATCCTTTATGCTATCCAGAATTCTATATCATTTCCAATCAATAATATGTCGCCCACATATAATATCGAAATGCTACAGAGCTCCCACTCACTTTCTTGTAAATACAAAGCTTCTCCAAAAGTCTCAGATAAACCCATATGCTTTGATCACACTATCAAAGCGCTTATTCCAACTCCGAGAGGCTTGCACCAGTCCATAAATTGATCGTTGAGCTTGCACACTTTGTTAGCACCCTTTGGATCGACAAAACCTTCTGGTTGCATCATATACAACTCTTCTTCTAGAAATCCATTCAAGAATGCGGTTTTTACATCCATTTGCCAAATTTCATAATCATAAAATGCGCAATTGCTAACATGATTCGGACAGACTTAAGCATCGCTACGGGTGAGAAAGTCTCATCGTAGTCAACCCTTGAACTTGTCGAAAACCTTTGCAACAAGTCGAGCTTTGTAGACAGCTACATTACCATCGGCGCCGCCTTCTTCTTAAAGATCCATTTATTTTCAATGGCTTGCCGATCATCGGCAAGTCAACCAAAGTCCATACTTTGTTCTCATACATGGATCCCATCTCAGATTTCATGGCTTCCAGCCATTTTATGAATCTGGCTCACCATCGCTTCTTCATAGTTTGTAGGTTCGCCATGGTCAAGTAACATGACTTCCGTAATAAGATTACCGCATCACTCTGTGCGATTTTACTCGTTGACCCACGAGGTTCAAGAGTAACTTGATTTGAAACTTCATGATCATCATCATTAGTTTCCTCACTAATTGGTGTAGTTGTCACAGAACCATTTCTTGTGATGAACTACTTTCCAATAAGGGAGCAGATATGCTTATCTCATCAAGTTCTACTTTCCTCCCACTCACTTCTTTCGAGAGAAACTCCTTCTCTAGAAAGGACCCAATTTAGCAACGAAAATCTTGCCTTCAGATCTGTGATAGAAGGTGTACCCAACAGTCTCCTTTGGGTATCCTATGAAGACACATTTTTCCGATTTGGGTTCGAGCTTATCCGTTGAAGTTTTTTTACATAAGCATCGCAGCCCCAAACTTTAAGAAACGACAACTTTGGTTTCTTGCCAAACCACAGTTCATAAGGCGCCGTCTCAACGGATTTTGACGGTGTCCTATTCAACGTGAATGCGCCGCCTCTAAAGCATAACCCCAAAACGATAGCGGTAAATCGTAATAGACATCATAGATCGCACCATATCTAGTAAAGTACGACACGACGCTCGACACACCATTTCTCTGTGGTGTTCCGGTGGCGTGAGTTGCTAAACTATTCCACATTGTTTCAAATGTAAACCAAACTCAGAACTCAAATATTCTCCTCCACGATCAGATCGAGAAACTTTATTTTCTTGTTACGATGATTTTCCACTTCACTCAAATTCTTTGAACTTTTCAAATGTTTCAGATTTGTGTTTCATTAAGTAGATATACCCATATCTGCTCAAATCATCTGTGAAGGTGAGAAAATAACGATACCCGCCACGGCCTCAACATTCATTGGACCACAAACATCAAGATGTATGATTTCCAACAAATCAGTTGCACGCCCATAGTTCCGAGAACGGCGTTTTTGTCATCTTGCCCATGAGGCACGGTTCGCAAGTACCAAGTGATTCATAATCAAGTGATTCCAAGCCCATCAAGATGGAGTTTCTTCATGCTTTTACACCGATATGACCTAAACGGCAAGTGCCACAAATAAGTTGCACTATCATTATCAACTCTGCATCTTTTGGCTTCAATATTATGAATATGTGTATCACTACCGTCGAGATTCAACAAGAATAGACCATTCTTCAAGGGTGCATGACCATAAAAGATATTACTCATATAAATAGAACAACCATTATTCTCTCGATTTAATGAATAACCGCCTCGCAATAAACAAGATCCAGATATAATGTTCATGCTCAACGCCGCACCAAATAACAATTATTTAGGTCTAAAACTAATCCCAAGGTAGATGTAGAGGTAGCGTGTCGATCGCGATCACATCGACTTTGGAACCATTTCCAACGCCGCATCGTCACCTCGCCCTTAGCCAATCTTCGCTTATTCCGTAGTTCCTGCTTCGAGTTGCAAATATTAGCAATGTAACCAAGATCAAATACCTGTGTACTACTATGCGAGTATTAGTAAGGTACACATCAATAACATGTATATCACATATACCTTTGATCACCTTGCCATCCTTTTTATCCGCCAAATACTTGGGGCAGTTCCGCCCAAAGGTCCAGTTCCTTTGCAAGAAAACACTCGGCCTCAGGCTTAGGTCCAGACTTGGGTTTCTTCTCTTGATCAGCAACTTTCTTGCTGTTCTTTTGAAGTTTCCTCTTCTTCCCTTTGCCCTTTTCTTGAAACTAGTGGTCTTGTTGACCATCAACACTTGATGCTCTTTCTTGATTTCTACCTCCGTGGCTTTAGCATCGCGCTAAGAGCTCGAGAATTGTCTTAGTCATCCCTTGCATATTATAGTTCATCACGAAGCTCTTGTAGCTTGGTGGCAGTGATTGGAGAATTCTCAATGACACTATCATCCGGAAGATTAACTCCCACTGAATTAAGTGATTGTTATACCTGCACATTTTGAGTATGTGCTCACCGACGTAACTATTCTCCTCCATCTTGCAGCTATAGAACTTATTGGAGACTTCATATCTCTCAATCCGCATTTGCTTGAAATATTAACTTCAACTCCTGAACATCTCATATGCTCCATGACGCTCAAAACGCCGCTTGAAGACCCGGTTCTAAGCCGTAAAGCATGGCACACTCGAACTATAGAGTAGTCATCATATTGAGCTTTGCCAGACGCTCACAACTTCGCTCAAGATTCGCAGCAGTTCGCTCACCCAGCGGTGCTTCCAGCGATTTACATAATTTTTCAGGCAGCAATGAGGATAATCCTCGTTACGGACCCAGTCCGTAATTGCTACCATCATCTTTCAACTTTGCTTTCAAGGAACGATTAAAATTCAACGGAACAACAAAGACGAGCCATCTATCTACAAGAAACATAGACAAGCAAAATACTATCAGTACTAAGTTCATGATAAATTTAAGTTTAATTAATCATATTAAAAACTCCCACTTAGACAGACATCTCTCTAGTCATCTAAGTGATTACGTGATCCAAATCAACTAAACCATGTCCGATCATCACGTGAGATGGAGTAGTTTCAATGGTGAACATCACTATGTTGATCATATCTACTATATGATTCACGCCGACCTTTCGGTCTCGTGTTCCGAGGCCATATCTGTTATATGCTAGGCTCGCCAAGTTTAACTCGAGTATTCCGCGGCGCAACTGTTTTGCACCCGCTGTATTTGAACGTAGAGCCTATCACACCCGATCATCACGTGGTGTCTCAAAGACGAAGAACTTTCGCAACGGTGCATACTGTGGAGAACACTTCTTGATAATTTTAGTGAGAGATCATCTTATAATGCTACCGCCAATCAAAGCAAGATAAGATGCATAAAGGATAAACATCACATGCAATCAATATAAGTGATATGATATGGTCATCATCATCTTGTGCTTGTGATTCCATCGCCAAGCACCGCCATGATCACCATCGCCACCGCGCGACACCTTGATCTCCATCGTAGCATCGTTGTCGCCTCGCCAACTATTGCTTCTACGACTATCGCTACTCCTTAGTGATAAAGTAAAGCAATTACATGGCGCTTGCATTTCATACAATAAAGCGACAACCATATGGCTCTCGCCATTGTCGATAACTCGTTACAAAACATGATCATCTCATACAATAAAGTATAGCATCACGCTTTGACCACATCACATCACATCATGCCCTGCAAAAACAAGTTAGACGCCCTCTACTTTGTTGTTGCAAGTTTTACGTGGCTGCTACGGGCTGAGCAAGAACCGCTTTACCTACGCATCAAAACCACAACGATATTTCACAAATAGACTCCGCTTTAACCTTCTCAAGGACCGGCGAGCCACACTCGATTCAACTAAAGTGAGAGAGATGACACCGCCGTCACCTTTAAGCAACGAAAGTGCTCGGAGCGGTGAAACCAGTCTCGCAGAAGCGCACGCGTAATGTCGGTCCGGCCGCTTCATCTCACAATACCGCTGAACCAAAGTATGACATGCTGGTAGGCAGTATGACTTGTATCGCCCACAACTCACTTGTGTTCTACTCGCACATGACATCAACGCATAAAACCAGGCTCGATGCCATCGCTGGGGAACGAGTAATTTCAAAAATTTCCTACGATCACGCAAGACCATGGTGATGGCATAGCAACGAGAGGGAGAGGTCCGCCCACGCACTCGTGAGACCGAAAGCGAAGCGCTATAACAACGCAGTTGATGTAGTCGACGCCTCCACGATCCGACCGATCCAAGCACCGAACGTACGGCACCTCCGAAGTTCTGCACACGCTCAGCTCGATGACGATCCCTGACCCGATCCAGCAAAGTGTCGGGATGAGTTCCACAAGACGACGGCGCAGGACGATGTTGATGCTCCACCGACGCAGGGCTTCGCCTAAGCTCCGCGACGATATGACTTCTCCGCGCAGGCTTCTCCTAAGCTCCGCGACGATATGACCAAGTGGAATATGGTGGAAGGGGCACCGCACACGGCTAAGGCAAGATCCGAGATCAACTTGTGTGTCTGGGGTGCCCCTGCCCCAGTGATATAAAGGAGCCAAGGGGAGGTGGCCGCCCTAGGAGGGCGCGACTAAGGAGGAGTCCTACTCCCACCGAGTAGGACTCTCTCCTAGTTGGACTAGGATTGGAGGAGGGAAGAGGGAGGCGCCGCCTCTTCCTTGTCCTATTCGGACTAGAGGGGAGGGGCGCGCAGCCCACCTTGGCCTGCCCTTCCTTTCTCCCATGGCCCATTAAGGCCCATAGACTTCCCGGGGTTCCGTAACCTCCTGCATCTCTAGAAAATCCCGATTTCACCCGAACACTTCCGATGTCCAAATGTAGGCTTCCAATATATCAATCTTTATGTCTCGACCATTTCGAGACTCTCGCCATGTCCGTGATCACATCCGGACTCAACAACCTTCGTGCATCAATACTTATAAACTCATTATGAACTCGCCATCAAACGTTGTTGCGTATGGACCCTACGGTTCGAGAACTATGTAGACATGACCTAGAACCATTCTCGTCAATAACCAATAGCGGAACCTGGATGCCCATATTGGTTCCTACATATTCTACGAAGATCTTTATCGGTCAAACCGCATAACGACATACGCTGTTCCTTTGTCATCGGTATGTTACTTACCCGAGATTCGATCGCCGGTATCCAATACCTAGTTCAATCTCATCGGTAAGTCTCTTTACTCGCTCCGTAATACATCATCTCACAACTAACTCATTAGTTGTAATGCTTGCAAGGCTTAAGTGATGTGCATTACCGAGAAGGCCCGAGATACCTCTCCGACAATCGGAGTGACAAAACCTAATCTCAAATACGCCAACCCAACAAGTACCTTTGGAGACACCTGTAGTACTCCTTTATAATCACCCAGCTTACGCCAGACGCTTGGTAGTACCCAAAGTGTTCCTCCGTAAACGGAGTTGCATAATCTCATAGTTATAGGAACATGTATGGGTCATGAAGAAAGCATTAACATACTAAACGATCAACTGTTAAGCTAACGGAATGGGTCATGTCAATCAGATCATTCAACTAATGATGTGACCTTGTTAATCAAATAACAACTCCTTGTTCATGGTTAGGAAACATAACCATCTTTGATTAACAAGCTAGTCAAGTAGAGGCATACTAGTGACATATTGTTTGTCTATATATTCACACATGTATTATGTTTCCGTTAATACAATTCTAGCATGAATAATAAACATTTATCATGATATAAGGAAATAAATAATAACTTTTATTATTGCCTCTAGGGCATATTTCCTTCACGGAAGCGCGGCGCGCGCCGAAGCGACGCGGCCGCGCGAGGCGCGGGCGGCGGCGCTGGGGGGGCGGCTGGTCCCGGCGGGTTCCGCTCACCGGGTCGGCGGGCCGCGTATGGGCGGCGGCGCTGACACGCGCGCCTCGATTGACGCGGACGCTGGCGGCGGTTTCGTCCGGCGGCGGCGGACGGTCCGGCACGGGCGCGAGGAGTTTTAGGTTTCGGGAAGAAGACCCGGATTTGGACGGGGAGGTGTTTAAATCGGCAAAGAGGAGCTAGAGAGTCCAAATGAGGTGTAGTTTTCGCCACACGATCGTGATCGAACGACGGAGAGCATGGAAGTGACTTAGATGGGTTATTGGACCATTTTGAAAGGGTTTTGGGCTGCAACTCAAAAGAGGCCTTTGCGAGAGTGCGGTTAACTGCTGAGTACCAAACGAGCTCCAAATGACCAAACTTGACCGGTGGTCTACCGTGATATACCAAGGCCACTTGACAAACCTCGTCCATTCCGAGAAGGTTTAGTACCCGCACACCCGAAAAACGTAAAGGGGCCGCCGGGAGATAGGAGTGCCGATGGCAAAACGGACAACGGAAAAATGCTCGAATCATGAGACTAACACGTATGCAAATGCGATGCACATGATGACATGATATAAAATGCATGACATGGACAAAATGCAAATGAAGAAAAACCCAACCACGGAGGGAATATCATATCACAATGCCGAAAATGGCAAGAGTTGGAGTTACAAATATGGAAAGTTACTCCGGTGTTACAACACTCCACCACTACAAGAGGATCTCGCCCCAGATCTAGGACCGAAAGAACTCCGGATATTCGAACGGAGGTGATCCTCGCGCCCCGTGTGGCTTCTCGGTCGGAATGGTGTGACCACTTCACTTTCAGGAATTTGATTGACTTGTTGCGTAGTCTTGCGCCGTTTCTTCAAGAATAGCAACGGGTGCTCATGATAAGAGAGATCTTCTTGAAGGTCAATTTCTTCGTTGATAGTGCTCAGAGTCTTGAAGCACTTATGGGTTGTGACACGTGAAACACATCGCACGCTTGCAAAGTTGGAGGAAGCTCGTTGATAGGCGAGATCGCCTCTTTTGCCAATGATCTTGAAATTCCCACGATCTAGGGGCAAGCTTCCTTTGATACCGGGTTACGAGTGCCTTTCATTGAGAGACGCGAGGTAGACATGGTCTCCGATTTCAAAAGCCACATCACGGTGCTTATCATCATAATAGTTTTTCCGCGCGATTATGCTGCCTTGAGATTCTCATGAATGACTTTGCACATTTCTTCGCTTCGGATCAAGTCATTGCCAAGAAGTTGGCGCTCACCGCCCTCGCACTAATTGAGAGGAGTACGCACTTTCGCCATAGAGAATTTTGAATGGGCCTTGCCCAACTCGCTTGAAGCTGTTGTTGTAGGAGAACTCGCATATGGAAGACAATCTTCCCACTTCATACCAAGGAAATGACACAAGCCCCGAGCATATCTTCAAGGATTTGATTTACTCGCCGACTTGGCCACTTGTTTGAGGATGGAAAGCTGTGCTGAAACGAATGTTGGTGCCATGGCCTTCTCAAAAGAATCCCAAAACTTGGAGGTAAAGATGCTGCCACGGTCCGAAGAGATCACTTGTGGAATGTCGTGCAAGGAGACAATCTCGAGGTGTATAGCTCGCCAACCGAGCTGCTGTGATAGATTCTTTGATAGGAAGAAAATGAGCCACTTTAGTAAGCTTGTCAATGACAACGAAGATAGCATCATTTCCACGCTTGGACTTTGGAAATCCAGTCACGAAGTCCATTTCAATATGATCAAACTTCCATTCTGAATAGCAAGAGGTTGGAGGAGACCAGCTGGTCGTTGGTGTTCTCGCTTTCACTCTTCCGCAGACATCACACTCATTCACGAATTGAGCAATTTCGCTTCATTCGAGTCCACCAATATGATCGCTTGAGGTCATGGTACATCTTCGCATTTCCGTGATGAATGGATAGAAGCGAATTGTGAGCCTCGCTCATAATGACTTTTCTAAGATCACCCTTAGGAACCACAATCCGTCCTCAAAGAAAAGAGTATCTTTGTCATCAATGTGGAAGCACTTGTACTTGGAAATGCCCTTGTCGATACCACGCTTCACCTTTTTCACCATGGTATCCGAAGTTGAGCCTCACGAATCTGATCTTCCAAAGTAGGAGAAACTATGAGGTTGGCAAGAAAGCCTTGAGGAACAACTTGAAGATTCAGCTTATGGAAAGCTTCACAGAGATCCGCTGAAAGGTCTTGAGGATTAAACTGCTGCAAGAAGCCTTCCTGCTCAAAGCATCTGCAATGACATTGGCCTTGCCTTGAGTATATTCAATACTTGGGTTGTACTCTTGAATCATTTCACCCATCGAGTCCGCCTCGAGGTTGAGGTTGGGCTGAGGAAGATGTACTTGAGACTCTTGTGATCGGTGAAAATGTCCACTTTCCTTCCCAACAAGAGATGTCTCCACGTTATTAATGCATGGACAACGCCGCCAACTCAAGATCGTGAGTGGGGTAGTTCTTTTCGCTGGGCTTCAATCTGGCGAGAGGTATAAGCCACAACTCTCTTCTCTTGCATTAACACAGACCGAGACCTTGAAGAGAAGCATCACGTAAAACTTCAAATGGCTTGGATTCATCAGAGGAGTCAAGACAGAGCTGTGACGAGTTTCTCTTTGAGAGTATTGAAAGCAACGCCACACTCGTGGAGACCGCATATATTTCACATGCTTCGAGAAGGTTGGAAAGAGGCTTTGCAATCTTGGAGAAGTTCTCAACGAATCTTCGCAATAGCTTGCAAGACCAAGAAAATCATGGAGCTGCTTGACATTCGAGGAGGTTCCCAATTCACAATTGCGGACACCTTCTGGATTAACAGCGATGCCCTTGGCGGAGATGATATGACCAAGATAAAGCACTTCATCAAGCCAAAATTCACATTTGGAGAACTTAGCATAGAATTGATACTCTCGAGCTTGTCTAGCACCAATCGCAAATGTTTGGCATGATCCTTCTTATTCTTGGAGAAGACCAAAATATCATCCAGATAGACCAAGACTAATTCATTGGTGTAGGGTTGAATATGAAGTTCATCATCCGAGAGAAAGTTGGAGGAGCATTGACAAGGCCGAAGACATGACAAGATATTCATAAGAACCAAAGTTTGTTCTCAATGCTGTCTTGGGAATATCTTGTTCACGAATGCGAATCTGATGATAACCCATACGAAGGTCAAGCTTGGAGAAGACTTTAGCACCTTTGAGTTGCTCGAAAAGCTCATTGATGTTGGGAAGTGGATACTTGTTCTTGATTGTCTTTTTATTCAATGGACAGTAATCGACGCAAAGTCGGTCCGCGCCATCCTTCTTCCGGACAAAAGAACACCACAACCCCAAGGAGATGAACTCGGTCCGATCAAACCCAGACGCTCTTGTTCATCGAGCTGCTTCTTCAATTCCTTCAGCTCATCAGTCCAAGCTTGTATGGACGCTTGCAAACGGGTTCAAGGCTGTGCTCAAGATCGATAACGAACTCAATCGGCCGATGAGGAGGCATACCCGAAGCTCTTCCGAAAGACATCTTGGTACTCACAAACAATCGAATCGAGAGATAGCATCCAATTCGCCTCTTCTCATTGAGAGAAAACAACCGAATGGTTTCATCACGAAGCGCATAGATGATCACATCATTAGAAGAGTGAGTCAATTGAATTTCCCGCAGCACAATCAAGCCGAGCTTTGTGCCGATAAAGCCACCCATTCCGAGAATAAGATCAATATCCGAGTCACCAAGGACAATAGGTTTAGCCAGAAATCTATAATCGCCCATCTTGATAGAAACATCCGAACCACCAAATCGAGCTCAACCGCTTACCCGGAGAATCGACATCCATGGGTTTACCCAAATGAGAAGAAGTGAATTCATGCTTGGCAAAAACGGTCTTGACATGAAACAATGCGATGCACCAAAGATCAAATAATACTTTTGCAGAATATCATTAACGAGAGATTACCCATTATCACATCAAGATTCCTCCGCTTGAGCTGCATTCATCATATTGACCTTGGCATGCTTTGGATTATGCTTGACCACCGCATTGCTGGAAGATTTCACAGAGGAGGAGGCGGAAGACGCCTCGTTGAAGCACTTGTTCGATAGTGACCTTTCTCCGACACTTGTTGCAAGTCACCTCGTAGAGCGGACGGTGGTAAGGAGCATTTGACCTTGGAGGTTGAGAATTAGACTTGTTCGATAGCTGTGGTTGGGTGGGTGGGAAGATCCACGGCCACCTGAGTTCTTCTCACGATAAGGCCGACGGAACGGAGGAGGAGGAAGGTAGAACTTCGCCGCTTAGCTGCCACTTGAGAGGAAGAAGAAGACTGAACTGCATCCCCGATTCTCTTCTTAGAAGCCTCACATTTGAGCTGGGCAGCTTCTTGCTTCAAAGGCCATGTTGTAGAATTCATCATACTTTTCTCGCTCAAAAGCACAAGAGCTAATTGCAGATCTTCTCTCGCACCACCTCTCGAATTGATAGATCATACTCTTTTCATCAGCTACGCCTTGCTTAGCAAAGCGAGCGAGCTTCGAACTGGATATTGTATTGGTACACGACATGTTGCCCTGCTTGAGATTGTGGAACTCCTCACGCTTGCTCTCAACAACACTTTTCGAATATGGTGAGCTCAAATCACGGCGAACTCATCCTGTAATGACACGACCTCCTCTCGAATCTTTGTATTGTCGGTACCACTCAAAGCAGCTTGATCCTTGAGTTGAAACGATGCAAACTTGACAAAGTCCTCAGTCCGACATTGCTACAATCAAAATGCTTGCAGATGTCCACAAGCCAATCGTCAGCCGCTCTGTGGCCTCGACACGTAAACCGAAAGACTTCGCTGATTAGCGAGGAACCGACCGAGAGTAGCAAAGTGCGGCTGATTGTTGCCTTGACCTTGATTTCCTTGATTGCCTTGCCTTGAGTACGCTTCTGCAAGAGCTGCAAAATCATCTGAGCATTGGCATTGGTGGCTGCCATGATAGTTGCCAGCCTCCGGAGGCGGAGGTGGAGGTGGAGGGTTCGATCGATCTCCATCATTGCGATCCGGATTCAGACGCTGCATGGAGCCATCCTCAAGAGGGTGACATCCGTTAGTCCTTTGATAGACAAATAGTCAAGTTGAAATCAACGGATAGAAATTGCAACATATAGTCTTCACAATAAACATTCAACAAGAATGAACGAATGAATTCCAAAGTTAATCATCACACGCCCATTAAGGTGAGAAGCCACTTAGATAAAGATATGGAAACAACATCTGTCTTAGAAACAAATCGAATATCACAACCGAAACAAAAGATTGGCTTCAAGAATGAGCCGAACAAACACATGATAGAGATTTCACCAAAGTGTTCGTGGTGGGGCCCACACGACACGACGATAGCGGACGCCACGAATGACAAACAAGACGCCCCGAATCAGCATAGCCAAGGATTCTTTAAGACGCCACCACCATCAGAATCGACCGTGAATGGGCGGACCACTAGACGTTGAACCCCAATCTCAAATCATACATCCGTCGGAAAGATATCCCGTAAGCTACTAGAATTCCCACCTATAAACTCCCAAACTTTCTGGTTATGCAACTGGTGTTGGGGATACAGGGACACAAAATATATCACCCAAACTAACAATACCTAGATCCAGTCAGATCCATCCGTCAACACATAACCAAGAAATCCTCGAAATCGTGGTACCTCGACCTTTTGAAAACATCCGTTATACAAGTCATGGCAATACTCCCGAGCTCGCCCAAAGATCGGGTTATCGGGTTATCTCACCAACAACTCGCACAAAAGAGATTTCGATGTCGGTAAAACTCAGTATTCCAGAATCTGCAACGATAAAATTGTGACGACAACACCTGAGCTCAACTCCCGGACACCGCCACAACCCCTAAATGTCGAGGCACCAAGAACAATGTTCTCGCCACAAAACCATCGAACGATCCCAAGATACCCGCGTGATCCTAAAAAAAATTTAGTGAAATTTGAGAAGAGGAGAGTCAAAATTCTACGCCAGATACCTCACCAGAGCGATTTAAGGACTGGGAGTAAAAAGAATCCTACTCCGATATATATAATCCTAAGACTCAAAACATTTTCCATTCTAGACTCAACAACGCCAAAGAAACAATCAAGTAGGGGCTCTTAAGTCGGGAAGGCTCGATTACCAACTTGTATCGCCTCGATGCGGTTATATCTCCCACGGTCGAGGCACGACTTAGAGGCATAACCGCATTGAAAGCAATGTCGCAAGTGAGGTAATCTTCACACAACCCATGTAATACATAAGGAAAGAGATACATAGTTGGCTTACAATGCCACTTCACACAAGACATAAATAAACATCCATCATTCAGAGTACACTCAAGGTCCGACTACGGAACCAAAATAAAAGAAGATACCCCAAATGCTACACGATCCCCGATCGTCCCAACTGGCACCACTATCGATCATCGTGAAAAGACACATAGTAACGACCACGCCTCGTCGAACTCCCACTTGAGCTCGGTTATGCCACCGCACCGCATCGCCGGAACCTCGCAACTGTTTTGTAGAATCTGTGAGTCACGGGACTCAGCAATCTCACACCCGCGAGATCAAGACTATTTAAGCTTATAGGAAGGACAGAGTAGTAAGGTGGAGCTGCAGCAAGCGACTAGCATATATGGTGGCTACATCGCAAAAGAGAGCGAGAAGAGGAGCAAAGCACGGTCGTGAAACTAGTAGCCATCAAGAAGTGATCCTGAACTACTTACGCCGACATAACTCCAACATCGTGTTCACTTCCCTGACTACCGAGAAGAGACCATCACGGTTACACACGCCGTTGATGTGTATTTTATTTGAGGTCAACTTCGGTTTTCTACAACCGACATTAACAAATTCCCATCTTCCTCATAACCGCGGCACGGCTTTCAAAGATATTACCCTGCAGGGTGTCCCAACTTAGCCCATTATAAGCTCTCACGGTCAACGAAGGATATTCTTCTACCGGAAGACCCGATCAATCTCGAATCCCGGACTACAAGACATTTCGACAAAGAATAAAACAAGACCAGCAAAGCCGCCCGACAGCCGACAAATCCCGATAGGAGCTGCACATATCTCGCTCGTGGCACATCCGGATAAGTCAAGCTACGAGTAAAACCAAGCCTCGAAGTTTCCCTGCAGTGGCCCTGCAGTCTGCTGGTTCGGGCCAGCACTCAAGGAGCACCGTCCGGGGTTAAATAAAGATGACCTCGGCTCGCGAAACCCGGGGAAAAGGCTTAGGTGGCAAATGGTAAAACCAATGTTGGGCCTTGCCGACGAGTCTTATTCAAAGCGAACTGTCAAGGGGTCCCATAAATCACCCAACCGTAAGGAACGCTAAATCAAGGAACATAACACCGTATGACGGAAACTAGGTGGCAAGAGGAACAAAACACTGCATAAGGCCGAGCCTTCCACCCTTTACCAAATATATAGATGTATTAATTAGCAGATATATATTGTGATATCCCCAACAAGTAAACATGTTCCAATAAGGAACAACATCTCCATGTTCCAACAAGGAACAAACTTCAGCTTCACCGCAACTAGCAACGCTATAAGAGGGCTGAGCAAAGCGGTAACATAGCCAATCAACGGTTTGCTAGGAAAGGATGGTTAGGGCTGACATGGCAATATGGGTGGCATGATATAGCAAGTGGTAGGCATCGCAGCATAGGCATAGCAAAAGAGCGAGCAACTAGCATAGCAAAGATAGAAGTGATTTCGAGGGTATGGTCATCTTGCTCGCAATGTTCTCAGAGTTGTCGAAAGCTTGATCCTCGTAAGCTGCTCTCAACAGGTTCCTCGCTCACGCACTCGCCTCCCGGCTCTACCCAAAGCAACAACACAAACAAAGGAACCACAATAAATCACGGTGCAATGCACAAGCAACATGATGCAAAACATGACATGATATGCGAGATGTGATATGCAATGCGATGCGCGCCCGAAGGAAAATGATGAACCAGGCATCAACTTGGCAAACCAAGTATGCCACTGAAAGATGAGATGATTTCGTTGAAATCGATATAAAGATCACCGAATCGGATGCACGGTTTGCAAATGACAAGCAAAACAAGAATGGCACAAATCTGCCATTAACAGCATGATGCCACTTAGCAAGCAACAAGAAATTAAGCTACTGCACCCAAACGTACCAACAAAGTATATGGCAGTGATCTACACAAGATGCTTGACAAAAGATGATCACTGAGCTACGGCTAGTTCACATCATAACAGGTTCAAACAAGCATGGCAAAAGTGCACAAAATATCAGTGCGACATGGCAAAACAGCATCAGTAGCAATGTTCAGAGCAACAAAACTACATGCTACAGGAACTTATAATAGCAAAACAAGGCATGGCATGAATCTACTCAAAGCATAGAACAAAAGTCCCTTACTGACCATAAGCCAAAAGGATCAGAAAATATAGTAACACCCATGTCAATATCGAAAGTTTCATATCAGATTCAGCAACATGGCATGTCAAAACTGATAACAAGTAGGCATGTTTACAAGCTCAATGCACTCACTACAGAGCCTTATATGATAAACTAAGCATACATACATCAAGAAGACATGACATAGAAGACATACATGGCAAGAACAACATCATAGCATAAATGGATCAACCACAACAACCTTGGCAAAATTGAATAACATGTAAACAATCTGCCAGAAACATTTGATAGCAAAAGTAGAGCTCGATTGACTCAAGCTATGGCACTCCATAATTGCAAACAAAGGCATGGATGGATAGAGCAAGACATGTTTAACAAAACATCCTTACTGAAGTATCTCAAAATATGCATGGATCTCTCGTAGCATCAAGTTAACATGGCATCAAAATATCAAGAAAACAGAGCTGAAAACAGCAACATCAGACACCTACTTTGCATGCTTGTGCTAGTCACCACATAGATCACAAAAATACATGGCATACACCCTGGAAAGATGGCATGGCATATTACAAAACACATGTAGGACTCAAATTCATAGGGTGCACACATCAATCATAGCAAAATAATAAAGTGCAAGTTCTGTAAGAAATGAAACTAACATCACATAGCCCTCTTCCAACAGCATTTCGGGCATCAAGATGAGCTCAAATGAAAATGATGCAATGAGATGAAATGATCTACTCTTAGAGACGAACATTTTGATATATTATACGCGCAAAATGGAGCTACAGATGCAAAGTTATGCTACGCTGAAAATGACACAAAATAACCCACGAGATGAAAAACTTAGAAGAAATTCGGGGAGAGAGAGAGAAAGTCAACCTCGATCCGCGATCCGCCCGATCCGGATCGGGCGACGACGGGCGCTGCGCTGCGGGCAGCTCGCCGAGCGGCCCGGCCGGGAGGAGAGGGCGCCGGCGGGTCGGGCCGCCGGGCGAGGTCGCGGCCGGGGGCGATGAAGCCCGGTGAGCGCGCTGCGGCGGGCGGGCGTCGGTGGCGGCGGGTCGGCGAGGGCCGGAGACGGCGACGGGCGGCCGGCCGAGGCGACGGAGGCGGCGGCGGCGGGGCGGCGGCCGAGGCGGGCGAAGGCGCGGCGACTGGGCACGGCGGCGCGGCGCTGGGCCCGGGCGGGTTTCGCCGCCGGCTGGGCGGGCGCCACATGGGCGGCGGCGCGCTGACACGGGCGCGCTCGATTGCGCGACGCGGCGGGCGGTTTCGTCCGGCGGCGGCGGACGGTCCGTACGGGCGCGGGGAGGAGTTTTAGGGTTTCGGGGAAGAAGACCCGGATTTGGACGGGGGAGGTGTTTAAATAGGCAAAGAGGGAGCTAGGAGAGTCCAAATGAGGTGTAGTTTTCGCCCACATGATCGTGATCGAACGACGGAGAGCATGGAAGTGACTTAGATGGGTTATTGGACCATTTTGAAAGGGTGTTGGGCTGCAACTCAAAAGAGGCCTTTATGAGAGTGCGGTTAACTGCTGAGTACCAAACGAGCTCCAAATGACCAAACTTGACCGGTGGTCTACCGTGATATACCAAGGCCACTTGACAAACCTCGTCCATTCCGAGAAGGTTTAGTACCCACACACGGAAAAACGTAAAAGGGCGCCGGGGAGATAGGAGTGCCGATTGCAAAACGGACAACGGAAAAATGCTCGAATCATGAGACTAACACGATGCAAATGCGATGCACATGATGACATGATATAAAATGCATGACATGGACAAAATGCAAAATGAAGAAAAACCCAACCACGGAGGGAATATCATATCACAATGCCGAAAATGGCAAGAGTTGGAGTTACAAATATGGAAAGTTACTCGGGTGTTACATACGGCCCGTAGAAGGCCTCATCGCTTATACGGCCCGTAGAAGGCCCACTGCTTTACCACCCGTAGGTCCAATGTCAATACAAGAATATTAGCCCATGGTTATTGTGGCCTAGTTTTAAAAAATAGGTTATTGCAGCCACTAGCAAACCACGTAAAAGAACAACAACACTAACAAGCAAACAAATAAACAAGACAACAAGGAAATAAATAAGCAAGCAACTTGCACTAGGCTATCAATGCTATTACATATATTACATCCATCGGGCATCAAAGTTCGCCACCAAGGCAAATATAGGGAACACAACAAAGATATAAACGCCAAGAGCAAAACAAGTCCAGAATCAAACCACTTAAGAAGAGCTCAAGAAACAATATCCTAGGTACCCATAATGCGGCAAGATGCTTAGCAAGCTTATTAACTTTCTTGTTTACGCTTAAGTCCTCCAATACAGCCGTTGCAATCGTAGTATGCATCTGAATTCCGCAGGACTTCTCGCCCTTCTGGCTCGTCAGATAACATCTCGATCGATGTCTTTCAACTTAAAGTTGAGACTCAAGAAGTTTAATTGATTCGTGCAACGAGTTCAAGAGTCGGTGCCAAAGCAGGGTAGCCAAGTCGTCTAACACTACATCAAGACAGACTTTGGGGTTGTCTCTCAGGTCCTCAATATAGTTTTTATCACTTTCTTGGAGACCAACAGGATGTCTCACTATCTTGAACCTATATGCAATACTTCCTTTACCATTGCATAACAGGTACTCTTCTCCAATATTTTATCCGCTGCTCTAAAAGAGAAACAAATAAACACATCTCAGGTTTACAATGTAGTATATGAAACTCATTTTGGTAAACCAGTTCAAGAGTAAGGTGGACAGGATAACAAGATGAAACAAACATATATCTATGTAGTATGGTCACCGATGGTCTATATCATTCTAGTTTATGTTGCCAAATCAAGATAGATATAGTTCAATCATATCTATTTTAGAGAAAGCAAAGATAGACGGAATATAAGTGTGGGAAACTACACAGCAATAATAACACTTGTAATGTGCATGGCATGAGAACATAATTGTTTATTCAATTGAAACTGAAATCAACATAGAGCAAGTTACAACAAAAACAGCCAAACATCGCTTGGAGAAACGTGTTTAAAACATAATTGCGCACCATTGAGTTTCAATTGCATCCTTCAAATTTGAAATTGGTTGGTATGAAGAATACAAGTGATGCAAGAGCAAAGTAGTATGAACCATAGCTACGAACCCTGACTCGAGAACAATTCTTCTTTCGCTTTAAGCATTGACTTAGGTTCGGAATGGTGGTCCTCGTGATTTGGGCACTCGCAGCTTGCCTTACTAACCGCTCGTGTTTGGGTGCCTGTGGTGGAGACAAGTGTAGTGTCAACAGAACTGGGTGTCTACTCACTGGGTTAGGGAGGGGTGTAGCTGGTTCTTCATCCAACCGGGTAGGGGTACAATCTGATGAGTGTGGGTTATGTGTGGTGGGGCTGATTCTGGGCAAGTACAACCGTGGTTCTATCTGCATCGACTGTGCAGTAACGATCTTTTCTCAAGACAGTGTTTTACTCCCACAGATATCGCCATCACTCCCTCCAATTGAAATGGCTGATAAACAAGAAAAGTAATTGAATGTATGACATTGTAAGATAGACAGGTGCAATGGATAGTAGGAAGAAAAACAGGCATGAAATAATTCACATTTATGTTGTTTAAGAAAAAGAATAGCAGACATAATTTCACATATATGATGGCATTAATTAAACAGGATAGCATGACACAATTTCACATGTATGATGGCTAACTAAACAGATAGAATGACATACTTCAAAATATGATGACTATGTAAACAGGATGACATGATATAACTATACGATGTGTCTATTAAAGTGGTTGGCATGCCATAAATCACAAACATGCCGCCGATGGAAACATGATGGCATGATATAATTCACTTGATAGAATGACATAATTTAAAATATGATGACTATGTAAACTAGATGAGATGATATAACTATATTATGTCTTTAGAAAATGGGTTGGCATGCCATAATTCAGATACATGCTGCCTATGTAAACATCATGCATGACATAATTCAAATATATGATTTATATACTAAGGAAGTGGGCAAGAGGGCAATTGCATATATGATGTGTCAACTAAGGAGATGACATTCAATATTGTGTATATGATGTAAAACTTAGCATTGCAATACAACATATGCATTATATGAGATATAACCCGCCAAGTTTGAGCATACACCTCGGGGGATAATAGGATCAATATCTCCTCAATCCTCCTCCAAGAGCTATTCAGATCAAAGCAAGATATTTGCTTCAAAGATGTAGCATTGTCTACTCAAGACCTTGTTTTCACCTCCGATTACTCCATCACCAATTCAAATGGCTGATGCACAGAAGAGCAATTGAATATACAAACATTGTTGACAAAAGCAATGAGAAATACAAAAAAGGACGGCATGATATAATTCACATATATGACGCTTTGCCTAAACAACAGCATGGCATTGCATAATTCATATACATAATGCCTTGCAACAAGATAACATTGCATAATTCATATATATAATGTCTTGCAACAAGATGGCATTGCATAATTCACATATATGGTAATTAGACACTAAAATGTGGCATCTCACACAAAGCATGTCTAAACTAAGCAAATGACATAGCAATGCAAGATACCACACGCACGATATGAGTAACATAACCCTCGCCAAGTTAGGGCATGCACCTCTGTGGGGAAATATGACCGGTCATCTGCTCTCAATCCTCCTCTCAGGAGCTATCGGTAATCAAAGAAGACATGCGCTTTCATCGATAGCATTGTTCCGCTTCCAAGACCTTGTTTCCACTCCAGATTTTTCCATGACCGTGCCAATGGCTCGATGCACAGAAGAGTAATTGAATGTACTAAAATTGTTGACAAATTTAACACATAATAAAAAATGATGGCATGATATAATTCACATGTAAGATGACCGGCTAACTCGTGGCATTGCAAAATTCACATATATGATGCCTGGCTAGATAAGATGGCATTGCATGATTCACATATACCTATAAGGAAGCTAAATAGATGGCATTGACATAAAGCATGTCTAAACTAAGCAGATGACATCTTTAATGTATACAAGGTTTTCTTTTGACACATATCTCAGTAATAGAAGTAATTATAAGGGCTTGTTTGAATTTGAAGATTCTAACAATGCAGGATAGGAAATAGAAAGGAATAGGATAGGAATGCACGTGCAAAATGTATAGAATTTAAAAACAAGGATTTCTACTAACTGGGTGTTTGATTCACAACAATTGAAGATCATAGGATGCAAAAAGCATGGTGAGATTAAGTCAAACCACAAGAAAATGTACGGTTATAATGCTATTATGCTACTATCTCTTAGTCTTGTGCTTGATGAATAGGAATATGAAAAGGAGGAGAAGTGGAAATTAGAATTCCTAATGGTTTTTCTTTTCAAGGAGACACTAAAGGAACAAATCCTACGCTTTTCTCCTGTTTCTTCCTTTGCACCAAATTCATGAAAAGTAGTACCATAGGAAACTTCCAATTCCTATGTTTTTCATTCACTTTTCCTTTCAAGCAATCGGCAATTCTAGTAGGCGTGCTTGAGCAAGGAAAATCCTACACTAAAAAAAAAATTTGTGCTACTTCTATTACTTTGGACCCAAAGCCATCGCCATACTAGCTCAACTCCTGTGCCCATCGACAAATGCACAGCTCAAATGCGCAGAGATAAATAATGATGTATGCTCAAGTGAGTCCATCACGGATAGCTAAGTTGCCCGGTACTCACTACTTGTCATATAGTAGGATAAAATAATCGTATTTCACTATATGAGTGCTCAAGTGATAATATATATAACATGTAGAGTAAAAAGAGATGCAACAAGTGTACAACTTCTTTGGCAAAGCCATGTCGATCTCAACGTGATTGGGTTACGTGAGGATGTTCGGCTTAACTTTGCTGCCTCGGAGGAGGGAAGAAGATCTTAGGGCGCCCGAGATGGAGCCCGAGGTACCGCTTCAATCGTGATGGAGGGTTTCACGTTGGAGCAGTCCGTGAGTTAATGACGCCGAGGCTAAAGCAGGACAAGAGGACAATGAACAACGTTAACCTGAGTGGAATTCTAATAGCATCTCCAATACATGACGAAAATACATAACCACAAAGTGCTAGATGTAAAATACATCACCAGCTCATCTCTGAACTTAACTCGTCAAAACTGAACTTAATCATTTAAACTCAACTTAATCGTCGAAACTGAACCTGGCCAATGAAACTGAATTTTGTCAGTTAAACCTAACGCACTAGCAAGGTGAGGCTTCACGCTTGCTGACCTGGACTTTTTCATCTCTGGTCAGTCTATTTTGCAGCCGTTGATACGAAATCAAGGGCCCATGGTTCATCTTCAACCTCCACTTCGAGCCGCCACCACCACCGGCCAAACAAGAGCTCCCCCGCTCGCCGCCCCAAAATCACCATCACCATCCGACCGCCGCTCGCCATCCCTCTGCGCCCCCTCGTGCCGAAGCTTTTTATCCCGGCGATTTCCCACGCCATCGCTCCGCCAACGCTTTGCCACCGCTGGCGACTCACCGCCTCATCCTCGAACCCTAAGATAGATAGTGGGTTCTCTCGCGAAGCCCTCCCCGCCACGCCATTGGTTCTTCCTTCACCTCAAGCGAGCCCACCCTTGAAAATCGATCGACCCAAAAGTCGATTCACCGACCGGCGAAGCTAAATCGAGCAAAGATCGCAAGCAAGAGCAAGAGCAGAGCAGCAACGCGAGCAAGAGCAATAGCAAGAGCATACGCAGCAGGGACCGAGAGTAAGAGCAGCAGAGCAGAGCAGCGCGAGAGCTAAAGCAGCAAAGTAGCCTTACTGATGTGGACGCCGCCGCCGAGGGAGCGACGCCATGGAGGAAGTGGCCGCGCACGCCAAAGTGGATGGAGCCGCGCCGCGTCGGGCCGAGACCGAGCAACAAGCAGCACCGTGAGATCGAATCAAGAAGAAATGCGCGATTAGTGTACAACCTCTTTGGTGGCACCGATTAGGCCGCAACTTCATCCGAGGAAACGGTGATGATGATGCTCTTCCGGTGGTGCAGTGTGAAGATGGCGGTGTGGGAATGGAGGTGGCGCGAAGACGAGGGGAACGCCAGGCAGCTCTTGGAGGTGGAGGACGGGTGGTGAACCAAGGGACGATGAGATCGACGACGGATCCTCATCCCGCACGGTGGATGAGGGACGCCGAGGTGTTGTTGTGGACGACATCGCTTGGGAAGAGGCTCCTACTGGATGGCGGACAAAGCAGTGTGTGGGGTTTCACCGCTGGTTTTCGCGCCCTCGTGTTCGGAATGGGTGGGTGGATGGGATAGTGGGGAACCATGGCTTAGAGACGCGCTTTGTCCGAAATGTGGTAAGTTACGAAAGTACCCCCACCGATTTGAGGCGGTTCTTTCAGGGTTCAGGGGTACCACTTGCATTTCATGGTCGATTTCACAGAGGTGGAGTTTTCGCCGCATTGTAATTCGAATAGCAAGGCGCGGTTGAGATGGAGGGAGTTGTCGGAGCACAACGAGACAAAGATATATCTTAAATATTTCGCTAATAAGGCGCTGGGTTGAAGAGGCGGAGTTTCAACAAAGACGATAGACAGAGACGCTTAGCTTCAATTTTCGCATAACAAGGCGCTGCCTGAAATTTTGAAGAACAAGCTTTACGGTACCTAAAAAAGACAATTTGCACCTCAACACACACAAACACCATTTAGACTAGAGTAAGGTACACGGAATTGCACGCATGAGATTTGGCAACCAAATTATGAATAAATACCACATTATAGCATGCAAGCTTTGAGTCATATATGCATGATGTAGATGTTCGCTTAATTTTATAGTTCATTTCATTCAAAAATCATCTAGTTTTTATAAGAA